>JAGVVM010000657.1:0-89444 GCA_019149425.1 Psidium friedrichsthalianum | reverse complement strand
TACCTCACATGACCCTCGAGACAAACCGTATCTAGCAGATAATGCATGCTTATCTTTATTTAGTCCAACAGGATCATTTCCAGCCATTGCGTGAACAGTGTGAGGTGCAATCTTTTGTGTGATGTGGAGAGGAGAGAGACAGAGAGCAATGCCATTCTTGGTCCGAGAAAATAAAGCCTAGTGAATTCAAGAATGCTCATCAGATAGTATGCAAGGTAACAACGTGCCGTCCAGAGGACTAGTGTGGCCATTGTGGTGTGTGAAGGATACTTCAGAGCCTAATCCCTGCGTCCCTCTCATTAGTACAATCATCCGGAAGGCGCCGTGTATCTACGCAGCAAAGTGGATAAGGGAAGAATAGCGCATACCCCCGCTATGATAAAATAAATTTTACAAAAATCAAGCTCATCAAACTCCTTGGATGTTTGAGGATTACATAGAAATATTACTTTCCATTGTTGCGTTATGCTGTATGGGTACTGTGATTTAATTGATATGAGGTGACGGCGTATATTTTCAATCCATGTTCACATATATTCATTTTAATCCATAAGACGAATGGAGGATACGACAAAAATTAACAATTTAAAAAAAACGACCCTTGGGTAGAAGCTTGATAATTTGCTTCATTTCCTCTGTCAAAGTGTTGCTTCAAAATCACTGTCAGCTTCGTCAATGCACGAGGCACTGCAAGTTTTTTTTGAGTAAGCAAACACTTATTCGTCAAATGAGCCCATGGTTATGACTAATGTGCTACATCTAATACCAGCTTTCAGGAATGTCTAACAGAGAACGCATGGTAAACATCCAATCACTAAAATTCGAGCCATAGAAACTCACACGCTAGCCAGATGGCTATCCTTAATCGAGGACAATTTCCATGAGACAGTATCTTTTTTTCTTTGTTTTGCCCGCATTCAAACATGTCAGAGTAGAATGGCTTTTATCTCATAAATGGAGCACCTCTCTTGACCATATTCATACTACATATATCATGGGCAAAACATAGAAAATTCACTGTCTGTTCCAAATGCCAGCGACTTACTTATTGAAAAACTCAACGAAAATTAACCATTCAAATTTTTGTATATGAAGCCTTGGTATTTGTGGGAGATGGTCCAAAAGTCGGGACCAGGGGAGGTTGCTACTTAAAATATTAACAACACTTTATACAGACGTTCAGCTTCAGTTCTTCTAGCTGCTCCCCAGATAACCAAGCTCAAGTGTCTGGGAATGATTTTTCAGCATTTCTTTTGACGCACAGCATGAGTCTAAACCAATTCAGAATGATCAAATTCATACATGGGGAAAGAAAGACAAAAACACAGACAAGATATGGAAAATACCTCTTCGTATTGTTGGGCCAAATTTTTCTGTTGTCTCTGATGTCTCCTTTTTTCCTATATAGCCCTCAAGCACTCTGCTTAATTATTGCATGCAGTTGTCGTTGCTATGAAAATTTTCAAGCAAATGTTAAGGATAAGAGCTGTTCATTACTAGTAGCAAGGTGGAGACCAAAGGGGGGTTTAATCCAGATGGGCTGGCAAGAACATAATGAAAGGTATCCAGAGAAGTAAATCAAAATTTTTAGGAAAGCCGTGATATAAGAAGAAACAACAGAAGTCAGAAAGTATAAATCGTTTAAATTGTAAAGTTCAATATAATGGTGTACTCGAGAGAAAGAAGCATACCTAACTTGTTAAGTCACGCCATCCATCATCTTACAGATACTTGTAGCCAGCTTTAAATTACCATATGGAGAGTTCATTTCGTAATGCATAAGAATCAAAAACACTTTCCTTTTATTTCCAACAACTTACAATCAGCTCGAATTAATTAGTGCGGGGACATGGTAGGAACTAACGGTGTGGGGGGAATTTATGAAAGATACTCTCACCTTGTGTGGAATGGCAGCTCCCCTTGTTGGGCAAATTAATGACAACACCCGTTTCCCATTACGAGACGTAAATGGATGTTATGTAACAACCTCCACAGCTGGTACCAGAAAGGGCGCAAGGTTTGGTGACACGGAGCCAGTGGGGAAAAAACAAATTTTCAGCGAGACAAAAGGTGACATCTTTGCCACTCCATACGGGGGGGTGGGGGGGTGGATGATGGCTGTTAGTGCTGGGGGGCGGGTGGGGGGGGCTTAATGATCTGCATTAGCCACCCACGGATTCCGACATATTAACTCTTTGACAATTAGCAGTTAGTGTTTCCCAATCTTTGTTGTTTTTCTTCGATTTGTCATGTAACTTTGTTTTCGCTCCTACCCTTCTATACCCATGAAATCGAAAGAGAGGTTTACTTTTAATTACTGTTTTAAAGATTCATATTAGGGATATTTTTCTACTTTTTAAGCCTGGAGGGAAGGGGGGGGGGGTGCGGGGGGGGGGGGGGGTCCCGTCACCTTTCGTTTCTCCCCCATCAATATCAGGTCAATTTCATTTAACCTCCTATTAGCCCTTCGTTAATGAGTAGTATTGCGGCCAACTTGATTCACCGGCACTGCCCCTACCTCGTTCGGGGCCATATGCACTTTTTTCGTGCCCTATCTCTCGCTTCCATCTCTCTACTTTTATGCTTCATCTTCCTTGATGTGGAGCTAACCCAGGTGTCTCGGGGACTAATGTTGGCCACAACTTTGGCCGGACCTCCTCTTCGACCAGCAGCTTCGTATCTTTATGAATGCGAAATTAAACAAACCAGTAGCTCCTTCTCCATTCTTCAAAACCCGGAAATTCTTATTAGCAGCGTAACTGAGCCGCCATGGCCGAACTGGAAATTCTTCAGAAGTGGAGGCGGCGAAGAAGAACCGCAAGAGGAAGAGAAACAAAAGGCCGCGCAAAGCCCCGGCCAAGAGAGGAAGCCGTGGGACGGAAGCGAGGACCGGGACGAAGGAGAGCTTCACGAGTCGAAGGCTGCTAGTCTCAAGAAGAAGAAGAAGAAGAAGAAGAGTAAAGCGCTGAGGAGAGAGGAGGAGGAGGAGGAGGAGAGCGGATTAAATGAAGATGATGATGACAACGATGGGCGCGACGAAGGATGGTGGTGGCGAGGAAGGAGAGAAAGGTGAAGGGGAGGGAGAGAGGAAGGGAAGCGGCGGGGGGGAAGAGCGGCGGTTGCGGGATTATGAGTACGGTGTCCTTCGATGAGCTGGGGTTGTCTGAGCACACTGCCAGTGCAATTAAGGACATGGGGTTCCAGTACATGACTCAGGTAAAATTTGCCTCTTTTGATTTAGTTAACCTGGTTTTTAAGTTACTTGGAATTGTATATGGTGGTCTACCATGCTCAAGTCATACAGTTTGGTCCATATTACATGGTTTGGTAAAATAGTATGCTCATGAGTTTGAGACGATATAATGGCAATAAAATTGGATTTTGGGACTGGGAATGCTTACTGGTGTTAATTTGATTCAAATATCCGAAGCCGTTGTGAAGAGGAGGTGGCAGTTGATGGCATTAGTGAGACTATGGGTAGCTCCATCAAGGACGGGAACTATGCGAGTCCTCTTAGCTGTTTACTAGTGATTTTTCGGTAGTTTCAAATGTGAGAGGGTATTTTGAGTTCCCTGTGACTGCGGTGGATACCTTGGTGGGGATAAGTCTGCCAAAACAATGGCCAAGTATAAATGCCCACTAATTTTTCAAGTAAAGAATTATTTCAGTCCATTTTCCCCGTTCCGTAGTGATTTAGGAGAATTTCTGCAGACAACCCTCTTTGTCACTATCTCTTTCTCAAGGTTATGTCGGAATGTGGTTGCTAATGCAGATCCAAGCCCGAGCTATTCCTCCACTTATGGGGGCAAAGATGTCCTTGGTGCTGCAAGGACTGGCTCTGGAAAAACCTTGGCCTTTCTGGTACCAGCTGTGGAGTTGTTACATAACATCCATTTTACTCCTCGTAATGGAACGGGTGTTGTCATAATTTGCCCAACAAGGGAGCTTGCCATTCAGGTGAGAGATCTTTATAATTCCAGTTAGTTCCTACCATTGAACCATTAATTTGAGCTGGTTTACTAAGTTGTTGGAAAGTAAAAGAAAAGTGTTTTTGATTCTTTTGCATCTACTGCAGATTAACTCTCATATGAATTAAGCTGGCTAAAGTCATCTGTTAAGATGATGGATGTGTTGACTAACAAGTTAGGTCATGCTTCTTTCCTCTCAAGACACCATTATATCGAACTTTACAATTTAAAGGTTTAAACTTTTGACTTCTTTGTTTCTTCTGTATCAAGGCTTTCCCTAAAATTTTGAATTTATTCTCTGATGCCTTCATTATGTTTTGCTAGCCTCTGGATTAACCCCCCTTTGTCCTCCACCTTGTACTAGTAATGAACAGCTCTTATCCTTAACATTTGTTGAAAATTTTCATTAGCAAAGACACTGATGCAATAATTTAAGCAGAGTGCTGAGGTGTCTATATATAGGAAAGGTGACATCAGAGGAACAACAGAAAAATTTGGCCTAACGATACGAGATTGTATTTTCTCATTCTTGTCTGTGTTTTGTTTTCTTCCCCATGTATTAATTTGCATCATTTGAATTGTTTAGACTCATGCTGTGGCGAAAGAACTGCTGAAAAATCATTCCCAGACACTTGGCTTGGTTATTGGGGAGCAGCTAGAAGAACTGAAGCTGAACGTATTGTAAAAGGTGTTAATATTTTAGTAGCAACCCCTGGCCGACTTTTGGACCATCTTCAAAATACCAAGGGCTTCATATACAAAAATTTGAAGTAATTTTGTTGAGTTTTTTTAAAGTAAGTGCTGCATCTGAAAGAAGTGACTTTTCTTATGTTTTGCCATGATATATGTAGTACGAATATGGTCCAAGACGAGGTGCTCCATTATTAGATAAAAGCATTCTACTTGAATGTTTGAAATGGGCAAAAAAATAAAAAAGATACTGTCTCTGAATTGTTCGATTAAGGATAGTCATCTTGTAGTGTGAGTTTCTGGTCGACTTTTAGCTGATTGCACTGTTTACATGGTTCTCTTTAGACATTACCTGAAAGCTGGTATTAGTAATGTAGCACATTAGTCATAAGCATGGGCTATTTGAAGAATACGAGTGTTTGCTTACTCCCAAAAAAGCTTGCAGTGCCTTGTGATTGACGAAGCTGACAGGATTTTGGAAGCAAACTTTGAAGAGGAAATGAAGCAAATTATCAAGCTTCTACCCAGGTAGTTTTTATTTATTGTCGTATCATCCCTTGTTTATGTATAAAATGAATATTGTGACATGATTTGAAAATATAAGCTGTATATATCATTAAAGTAATTACAGCATACATCACCAATGGAAAGTAAATTTTATGCTAATCCTCAAATCAAGGGTTGATGAGGCTGATTTTGGAAAATTTATTTTATATAGGCGGGGTATGCTCTATTTTCCTTATCATTTGCTGCTTGTAGATAAACACGGCCTTTGATGATTTTACTAATAGCAGGGAGGATTGTCTCTGAATTACTCTTCCCCAATGGCCACTAGTTATGGAGGACTGTTACCTTTCCTTAATATGTTTCTTATCTTACGGCAGCAGGATGCTCTCTCTCTCTCTCTCTCACACACACACACACACACACACACACACACAAAAGTGCACCCACTGGCATGCATGGCTGGAAGACTTGACAAATAAAGATAAGATGGCATTACTGTAGATGGTGTCGATCGGTATGTGGAGTGAACCTTCTCATGACCTTGTAACGAGAAGGAAGATTATCCTATATCCAGCGATCTAAGTGGTTTCACTTGAGCGGGCAAGATGGCTTAAGCAAGTGCTCGGTTATTCATGTCCTTGTTTAACGTCTAGCAGGATTTGTAACTTCGGCTTTCTGTTCAAAGGGAAATCATATTCCATCAACACATTGATTACATTCAGACAAGTTCTTTCCTTTGTATAGTTCTGTTTTTGTCAGAGAAAAAGGAAAAACTAAGTTCACAAAAAGTTTTCGGTTTGCAGCATGTTTGATTATATTCAGAGATATGCTTTGCCTTTTCCTTTTTAGATTCAGGAAGGGGTGTTTCATTTTCATGAGTTGATTGTGTCAGTTCTAAATGTGCAGAAAAGGCAGACAGCATTATTCTCAGCCACCCAAACTAAGAAGGTAGGTGCATCCTATCACACATTTTTTAGTTATCACTGTATTCTAGGATGTAGTGTGATGCTATTTGTGTTATTTTCATTTTCGCTCTCAAAATGGACATAAATAAGTAACTTCATCAGCAGTATTGTTCTGACCCTCTGCTTATCATGGATTCCCTCGATGTGCCACAGGTTGAAGATCTTGCTCGGTTGTCATTCCAAACAACTCCAATTTACATTGATGTGGATGATGGGAGGACCAAGGTAAACAGTCTATCTGTATTAACTCAAGGTATTGTTTGGGTTCTTTTTACTTTTAATATTGTACTGATATAATCTGTTTTGTATAGGTTACAAATGAAGGACTGCAGCAAGGTTATTGCATAGTGCCCAGTGCAAAAAGATTTATTCTTTTGTACTCCTTCCTTAAGAGGAACCTGTCAAAGAAAGTCATGGTCTTCTTCTCGTCATGCAATTCGGTTAAATACCACTCGGAACTTCTCAAGTATATCCAAGTTGATTGCTTTGACATTCACGGAAAGCAAAAGCAACAGAAACGAACAACTACCTTTTTCGACTTCTGCAAAGCTGAGAAGGGAATCTTGCTGTGTACTGATGTTGCTGCCCGTGGACTTGACATCCCTGCAGTGGTATGGTGCTGAATTTTTTTATAGCTTATGCTCCTCCTCTTCTTCTTGTTGAGTGCATGCGTGCTTGATTGGAATTGTTTGTGCAACTTGTGTTACCATTCTTTGACTGGTCTTTTGATCGGTCAAACTTTTTTCAGCATTTTTATTGGTTTTCTTTACCACCTTTTACAACTGTCAAAGTTGAGTTTGAGTAAAATCCTCTCTATTTTGGTAATGGACATGGAAATATACACTGCTATGGTTTATTACAAACTCAGAGGAAGAAGGAACCATTAAAAATTGTTTGTACATTATGAAGAAAAATTATCAAAATAATTTGCTATTGAAGTGGTGGCTGGTTGTATGTTCTTCCTGTGAAGAATCAATTGGACAGTTGTCTATACGGCAGATATTTCCTGTACACTGAGTATATTTTGTTCAGATTTGTTAAGGGACTTTTCGGTGACAACTTGTAGTTCTAGCATTACTATGAGACTGCTTCTGCAAGTTATATACAGACTATTGTGTGAATAGTTTCTTATGTTGAAATAATTCCAATAATATATAATTCATTGCTTGTGTTTTTTTGGCCATTTTCCCCTCCTTCACACGTAGGACTGGATTGTTCAATTTGATCCTCCTGATGAACCCAAGGTGCGTGATTTCATCTCTTCGAGACATTTATTTCCGGTTATATTAAATTCGGTTGTTTTCCTTTCAATTTGATTGTCTGATAGTGTAGTTTCCCTGTTTCAGGAATATATTCATAGGGTTGGTCGAACAGCTCGTGGTGAGGGTGGGAAAGGAAATGCTCTCCTTTTTCTCATCCCTGAAGAACTTCAATTTCTTCGTTACCTGAAGGTATTGGCATGGTGAAATATTATATTGTTGGTGGCTATCGATTCTTGTAGCCCTGATATAAACCCTGTTCAGAAGAGAGGAGAGTCCTAAGTTTTCCCCCTTTATTATGAGGAAGCTCATCTCGGGTGTTAAAGATTAGGTCCTCCAAGAGAATTTCTAGGATCTAAGAATGGGCTTCACTTTAAGTGTAATTTTTTTTTCTGGATTGGCATTCTGACATTGTTCGTCCCGTTTGTCAGGCTGCAAAAGTTCCAGTGAAGGAGTATGAATATGATGAAAAGAAGCTGGCAAACGTTCAGTCGCACCTGGTACTTCCTTGTTTTACATGCCTCATGAATTTCTTTACTCTCGTAGTTGATTGAGTGACGACTTACATCGAGTATCCCCGAATGGTGCAGGAGAAGTTGGTGGCTAACAACTATTACTTGAACAAGTCAGCTAAAGATGCTTATAGATCCTACATCCTAGCATACAATTCACATTCTATGAAAGACATTTTTAATGTTCACCGCCTCGATCTCCAGGTACAAATTTGCTCATTGACAGAAGTTTTGGTGCGTGCAATCATATGTGCAATACATCAGTCCTGCATGCAAGCACATGGACTTAGTTCTTCTCACTCAATGTGGATTGATGATATCCAGGATAAAAGGATGTTAAGAAAAGTCTCTGTAATTATGACAAATTGGAAGCACTATCTTTAATGACTTCTATTGTTGACTCTGAACAGGCAGTTGCGGCTTCATTCTGTTTCTCTTGCCCTCCAAAGGTTAACCTGAATATCGATAGCAATGCATCCAAGTTCAGGAAAAAAGTGCGTAAAGTGGAAGGAAGCCGGCATGGATTCAGTGAGAACAATCCCTATGGGAGGCAGAGAGAAGGCGATACAAGACAGTTTGTAAGATACTAGCAGAAACAAGCCACGAAATGATGGATGTTCCTGCAAAAAATTTTGCATGTTAGTTTCCGGATGAATTTAGGTTCTCCCTTACCAGCTAGTATAATGTAAAATTGCTATGTATTCATTGCGAAACACGAACCTTCTTGAGGACACGGCAGAGAAGGGAAAGACTAAGAATGCGTATTGACCTGCTTGTGTCTTGGTAATGTTCATTATATGACCTTGAATTATTTTGATGAGTAGTTGATGAATCAAATGATCAATAAAAACTCTTGGGCTATCAACATGTTCATTTGGATGAAAAAGGTCACATTTTAGCATTTAGTGAGCTATCAAACGTGTATCTAATGACCCATCAAACTACTTATTTAATCTTTAATCAACACCGGAAGGTGTTAATCTGATGTCGATTGAAGATTGTACTCACTTCGTTTGGTCGGAGCCGTTCCAACGCCATGATCGAACGTATTGTCGCTGACCTCTGTGTTGGCCATCTTGCTAGGGAAATGAAACAAATAGCAATTACAGAAAAGAAGCGCTAAACGAAGGAGTAGAGCGTTCCTCTTGAATTATTCGAACTCCTAAACTGTCCATGATCGAGTAGATAGCTCCTCTCATAACATGAAATCTCCTAATAAGTGCAAGCCAAACCCAGATCAGCACCAGTCCCTTCCTAGCGCCCCAGAAGGAAAGAAAGACGTGATCTCAACAAGAGAAATTATGCAAGGAATGACACTGCGAAGAGCGCTGCAGCGCCGGCCACCGAGCACATGGGAAATGGCGTCGGAGAAGATTGAGAGGTCTCAGTTGAATTCTCATTTGCGGATTGAGGCGGCGGGGTTTCTTCCGTTTCCAGCACTTTGATGATCATCCTCTCGCCCCTCTCGCAGTGTCCTGCGACCCCGCTGATGAAGTAGAACAAGCCGGGCCGGTCGAGCGTGAAGACCGTGTCGCCATTGTTGGAGTAGAACAGGGGGTGCGAGGATCTGCACTTCTCGTACTCCTCGTTTGTCACCACCATCACCGAGTCCTTCTGGTACTTGAAACCTAGAGGCACGCAGGAGAAGACCAAAAAAAGCATCGAGATGAGGATGGGATGTCACTGATTAACGACATGAACGCATCGTCATTCCTAAACGATCTATTCAAGCAACTTACGTATGGTATCATCGACTTTGAAACGGTTCCTTGACGCCCACTCGTTGTACATGTCTCTGTCCTTGTTTGTTTTCTGGACGCCCCAGCCGTCTTCGCCGCCTACTGTGAACTCGGTGGAAGCGACGAGGAAGGCCTCGAGGGAAGAGATGAGGAGGAGAGGAAGCAATAGTTTGCACGAGCCCATGTGAAGAGTTGCCATTGTTGTCGAGGTCCTTTCTGCTTCTTGCGTAAGTAGATATGGATGGACTTAAAAAGAGCGATTAGAGTTTGTTTATTGAGTTGAGAGAGAGAGAGAGAGGCGGAGTGAGAAGTGGAGGAAGATCTTTGACTTGGTATAACTGTTCTTCCGGAGAAGGATTGGTATGTTGAGTAAATCTAGCTAGCTAGCCGTTGATGTTTCAAAATATAATTTTTTTTTTACATTGTGCCTTGAGAAAAAGATGTTTTATAGGGTGATGTAACTACGCCGCAACGTTTTCGATCAGGTGATAGCAGTATTTAATAGTATTTATCACTGCAGTTAAAAACTTATGATGCTCGAAAGTTGACTCTAAATATCACTTGATTGCCTTTGGAGATACCGTTTATGTTAAGTTCTATATTAAATAACATAATGAGGTGTTATGGCTCATAACCTCACTCAAGCATGGAAAGCCATAGATTCTTGTTCCCGATCGTCAAATTTACTGGTAAAATGATAGAGCAGGACATCTTTTGACGAACATATGTTTCTATGTATGAGTCGATTTCAAAGAATGTGAAAGGATAAATTAGTGTTTTGAAGTAAATATCCTATATCTCAACTTATTTATGTTAAGAAACACTTGAAGGATGATGATTTATTATATATATATTTGTTGTTATTTCGATTCTCTTTCTTTCTTACCCTTTTTTCTGCACAATAATCACGCTATCAGAGCTATATTTGACGCAGTTTCTTTTTCACCCCTTTAATTCTTATTTTCTATCACCATGAGTATAAATTAGGAAAATGGCGTAAATGATCTCTAAATTTTCACTCACTGTGTAATAAAATCTATGAATTTTTAATTTATTCAATATAATTCATGAGCTTTAATTCAATATGTGATGCCATAACTTTTAATTTGTTCAATATGATTGTTGATCTTATGGTACATGTTTAATTTAGTCCCTACGTTGTATGAAATATCCAATGTCAAACGTTGTAATTGAAATTGAATTAATGACAGGATGCTATATGATATTTTCATATAATACAAGGGCTAGATTTAATATTTATCAATAAATTAAAAGTTTAAGGGGGTCATGTTATCACAATTATCCACGTAAATTTGCTCGGGAAACTTGTCACGTGACTTGCAGGCGGCACATCTCAAGCATTAAGCTTCGCAGCTGCGGAGCCCGCCTCGGCACTTGCTGGGTCTCTTGTCTTTGATTCTTGGAGCTTCGTGCGTTGGCGAGCGACGATCACTCTCTGCAAAGCACTGGTTTGAGTTCGTCGAATGGTCCTGTGACTGTGCGTACGTAGAGCGGGCCGCGTCGAGTCGAGAGAAGAGAAGGCGAGAGAATCGTCGGATGGCGCAAGATTCGGAGAAGAGGTTTCACTCGGTCATGGACAAGCTGTTTCACTCTCCTCCGACCACCCCGTCGTCAAGGTTCTTGCCTTGCCCACAACCTTGTTTGCCCTAATTGTCGCCTTCGTTTTTCTTTTACGGCCTCGGGGCGAGCTTGCAGTCGGTGCATAATCGTGCAGGAGAAAGGGGATTAGCTTTAGCTGTTTCTAGTTTTTGGCTTTTGTCTTCGAAGAAAATGACGATGGTGAAATCTCGTACGGACAAAATTTCCCATATTATCTGTCCATCCTTGTAATCCTCCCTTTTTCTTTGCCGCGTTGAATCGAAGGCTCGGTGAAATAGACTTTTTTGTGATTCAATATTTGTTGCTGCTGCTGCTTCTGCTGCATAGTTGAATAGCAGAGTGCTTGAATCTTGGACGATTTGGTATTGGAATTTTATTATGTAGGGGCTTAATATTTGTACTTGTCCTCGGAATGTTGGCAATGAGAGAAATACTGTAATTGCTCTGGAAGCTGCATTTTTGTTCCCAAGGAGGGGAGAGAGAGAGATTGCGTCTGTCCTGATTTTGTTTTCGTTATAGTGAGGTCGACATGATTCTGATTTCCGATTGCCTGATTGCCAGCTCGTCTGGTTCGCAATTGTCAAGGGGAAGGAAGCGCCCAAATCCAGCTTCTGCATTAGCATTAGTTGATCCCATCTCGGGAGTCGTTGTGGAAAACGAGGTTCAGATTTCACGGCCTCCAGCTGGATCATCCCAAGCTCCAGAATGCAGACCGTGGGATCGTGGCGATCTTATGAGGAGATTATCCACATTTAAGTCTATGACATGGTTTGCCAAACCTAAGGTTCTGAAGCAACACCTAGTTTTTTAATTGACTGACTGTTTTTTGCATCCGTTAAATCATGTGTAACTGTTCTTATATATGTCACACTCCTGAAGTGCTTGTCCTATGTGGGTCTTTGTGAGAAGTGACTTTCTGCTGTTTCTTCTTTGAAACTTTGTACAAGGCGAGATTTGGTGGCTTGCTGCTGTTCTTCTAAGAAACTTTGCATAAGTAGAGAAAATTTGATAGCTTCCCTTTTACTCTGTTATCTTTTCTCCTTTCGCAAAAGTTGATAATGCTTTTTCTTGCATTTTAGGCTGTGAGTGCTGTAAATTGTGCTAGAAGAGGCTGGGTTAATGTTGATATGGATATTATAGCATGTGAAGCATGTGGAGCACGAGTACTTTTTTCAACACCATCATCTTGGTCACGGGAGCAAGGTTTGTTTTTCTTTTTGTTTGCTCTTTAGTTTAGTTGAGCCTAACATTTTGTGGCCTTGTATGTTATATCTCTGTACTTTCATTCATCGCAGTTGAGAAGGCAGCTCTGGTATTCAGCTTAAAGCTGGACAATGGGCATAAATTACTCTGCCCATGGATTGACAATGCCTGTGATGAATCTCTGGCGCAGTTTCCTCCCACACCACCTCCAGTTTTGGTTAATCAATTTAAGCAACGTTATATATCTCTTGTACAATTATTGGCTCTTCCCATGATGTCTTCCTCAGCTATTAAATCGATGACAAGCCCTCAACTGGAAAGTTTTCTTCGAGATTTTTCTTTGTTGAAGTGTGGTAACACGTCTCCTGGCTTGTCTTTGGCAAAATACACTGGAGATGGATATGATCAGGACTCTGCTATCCTGTATTATCAGGTCAGAATCATTCCCTTATTTTGTTATTTCTCTTTTGCAGAAGGGAGAGGGGGGTTTGAGAATTTTGTTGTATCTAGATTATATTTGGTTCGCTCTTTTTGGCTCAGTAACGTTATCGATTTATTCCTTACCAGCTGTTTCTCTCTCTATCTGTGCATGTTTATACTTTCGTAGTAACTACTTTTCCCAATTGACATGCAGGCAATAAGACTCATAGGTTTATGTGGCTGGGAGCCTCGCTCATTGCCCTACACGGTTATCAGCAAGGACACCAATATTGCAGATTCATCAGGTAGAATTTCCAATAAAGAGGGCACACTTATCTGTATTGATTCTACGGGGAACAATAGTACTGCAGGGGTAAATGAAAACAATAGGGATTTAAAGGACTCATTATCCGATCCCCAATCTGTGGTTCTGGAATGCAAGCTTTGTGGTGCCAGCGTTGGATTGTGGGCTTTCTCCTTGGTACCTCGGCCCTTGGAGATATTAAGACTGGTTGGTTCAACGGAACTTGATGATGGGAAGAATTCCAGTACTGATGAATCAGTCCAGGGAAACCATGTCGATATTAGGACAAACGTCTTGGACACAAAATCAAATAGTGAAACTGCTTCCGATGAGACGTCATCAAACTTAAACTTGAGTATTGCAGGGGGTCCACCTCCAACACAGCAAAACTTCAAAGCTACAATTTCTTTGCCTGTGATTGGCAGGAATATTATTGCTCGGTTGTCTTCTGATTCTGATCTTAGAAGCCGTCTATATTCTGTTCAAGCTGAGAATCAGTTGCATTTGGAGACCACAACTTTGTGCGAGAAAAATATAGAAAGCACAGAAGAAACTGTTAGGTGCACAAGTAATAAGCAGCCTCCGTTGAATCCTGACATTACTCTAACAGGTGGAATTGATGCACAAGGAACGTCAGAATCAGTTACTTTGTGCAGTCAAGAAGTTCCATTAGTTGCCCATGCTGAGGACTCTGGAGAAGAACAGACATGCTTTAATGTGCAAACTAACTTTTCCTCCGAATCTAGTTGCCAGGAAGGGCATGGAGATAATGAAAACGGAGTTCCTGCAAAGAAAGAATTAGCAGCCTCTACTGCAGGTAACTGATATTCTCTGTTCTTCTCTTAGTTTTCAGACTGTATTGCTGGGAGATGAGGTTTTCTGTGTTTCAAAAAATTAAGAACTATTGTGTGCGGTTAAAATATTGCCAACTCATGGAAAAGTTTCCCCATCTGTGCTTCCTTTTGTAACGTATGAACAAACAAGTTGATGGATCATTTAGACAGTTCTAATTTGCAACGCATCAAAATAGTCATGTTAAAATATTTTATTGTCTTATTCAACCAAAATAAAGGCTGTAGTCATGCTGGAGAATGAATGGAAAAGTATCCTGGAGCACACAGGTTGTAAAAACTCTGAAATAGGCAGTTATTAGCACTGAGAGGGACCTTGTCGAAGATCAACTCTACTGTTTCTGTGGGATGTGGTAGGAGTTTTCATGTACAGTCCCATGATCTTCAGATGTACACAGGCCTGCATCGTCTTACTCCTTATGTTCCTAAAGTATTGGTTAAACTGGTGTCACCGTTAATGAGTTTTTCATCCCTTATTTGCTGTCCAATGTCTTTGATCTTCCAACCTGCTTCGACTATAAATTACCCTGTTGATTGTGAGTGAATTTGGGAGATTTCCACCATTTTTAAGTTTTATTTGGATCTGTAGCTGAAGTATTTAAGTCGACAAATTGAATGCAGGGAACCCCCTCCCCCTCGTTCCCCACCAACACATGGAATGAGGATATGTGCATGTGCATAGACTGCTAGAGGAATGATTTTAAATGGATATATTATAACATGTGTATCATTAGGTCTTGATTGGGGAAGGGCTCCTCTTCTTGGTAGGTCGTACCTGGTGGTGAAATTTGTAACGCTTCAGGTTCTATTAATTGTAGTCTGGATTGCATAGATAATAGCAAAAAGGCCGAAGGGGGCATCGTGAGACCTAAACCCTGCTTATCACATTTTTTTAATTATTATTATTAGATTGAATAAAAAGGGATGAACATAGTTTGAGAAGGGGATTGATTCCGTGCTTATGTCATTGAGCTGTTATCCTTGATAATTTTTGAATTGTTTGGTTGCCATAGTAGATATCCTCTAGAGACAGTAGACTTACCATGCAAGGGGAATCAGGCCTTGTCTCTACACTAGGTGGTATACTTGGTGAATTGTACTTCAGTTGCTCTCATTGCTGTTCCACAAGCGTTACTTAAAAAATTGAAGGTTCAGTTGGTGTTGTGCACTATAATTTGATTGGATTGGATCTTCCTATTTAAGGATGCCAGTATACAGAGTGCGGTTCCTGTACATTTGACCGTCAATCTTGACAAAACAAGGTCAATGCAGGATGATTTATGGAAACCAAACCACATCAGATGGGCTAACTTATGGCATAGTTGGTGTGACCTATGAGAAATTTGAGTGGAATTTACAGCTTCACCGGATGTTAATAAGTCTTTTTTGTGCAAAAGAATTGGTATGAGTTTTTCAGTTTCAATTATGGGAAAATGAAGTGAAAAGACTTTTCACAACTACTTGTCTGTCGATATTTTCATTCTGAGTGTTGACTAATACATTCCATTTGAATGACTTCTGCATTTTCTTAGTTGATGTCTTCATTCTATGTCAATAGTAAGGATAAACAAATATGGAAAGTCTTTTCTATTCTTCAAGATAGGTAAACAAAAATTCACTGTAGGGCACCAAGGGAGAGCAAACCCCAAGAGGTACCCTGTGGATCTTTTGGTACTTCTCTCTACAAGCACTTTGGACTTTCTTCCTTTGACTCAATTTACTGAGGCGTAAGTTGTGCAACATGTAACTTGATCAGGTGGAGAGTAGAACTTACCTCAACTAAAGTATGACTGATAGCCTTTGCTACGAATCATGTATCTGTGGTATAAAGTTGGCCCTATTAAGTGCTTAATCTCCACGAATGACGAACTACGTCCTAGGCTAAAAGCTTTTTCAGAAATTAACTGTTCTTTTGTGGTCTGATTTGTCTGAATGGGAGACGCATTGGATTAATTTTATATCAAAGAGTCCTGTTCAAGGTTGAACTAGATCATGTAGATATTAAGATTAGAGGCATATAAGGTGGATATCTATATGATTTGCATTAGTTGTGTGATCAACAGTAGATGGTGACCTGTAGACAATTTTTCGTGCTACAATATGACTGCCTATTGATGCATCTTGTATATAATTGTGCTATGGAGGTGTTTGCATTTGTAGCTAGTCAGAACAACAATGTTAGATGCAAAGGTTCCTCTAAGCACTTGAGAGTGGATCTGAGAAGCCTGATGGAGAGATATCACATGTCCAGCAACTAACTAACATTTACTTCTCCTTTAAATTTTGTAGAGTGCTGTTTCCCAGGTTCAGGTTGAGAATAATGAATGGTGATCTTAGGGATATGATTGTGCTAGCCATGTGATATCTCTCCATCCGTGGGTGATATCACATGTCCAGCAACTAACTTGCAGCTAACTGTGGAACAAAATCTGTGGCAATCACAAACCATCGGCATCTTTTGAGATTATCTAATTTCTGGTTAGGGCATACAATCGAAATGAATTGCAGGTTTACTCTACTGTTCTCTGACTTGCAACCTTTTCCTCCTTCATGAAGTTTGAAATGATTGCCCTGTTGTAAGTCTTAGTGAGACATCTGCGTCATAATCTTGATTTTGTTCGTACCACCTCACTTGATTGTTGGATGCTTCTTATTGATTCTTCCTTGTTATCTCAGAGAAGGTTGCCAAGCAGCAACCACTGGATGAAGAAGGCATGCAGTTTGATCCACTCAGACAGCATAGACATTTTTGTCCATGGATTTCAACAACTGGTGGTTCTATGCCGGGATGGCAACACACACTATCCGCCTTACACCGTGAAAATGATGTTTCTAACTCTGTAACTACAAAATCTCCTTCATCGGATTCCTTTATTAAGGTACTTATGACTACTATTGCTCTACTATAGAACTTTCTGTGATTAAACTTTTGGCAAGAAGGTTGAGCGGTAAGATTGTGTACCTTTTGAAGCTCTACAGTTTGAAAACATTTCTCTCCTCCCCACTCTCTTAAGCGGTAAGATTGTGCACCTTTTGAAGCTTTACAGTTTGAAAACATTTCTCTTTGTGGGGAGGGAGGGAGAGAGACGCGCGCGCACACACACTAACACTAAAACTGGAATTTAGGTAGTAAAGGAGAGGGTAAAGTGCGCGCGTGTGCACACACACCAGGTAGCAAAGGACAGGGTAAAAGTGCGCGCGCATATACACACTCTAACAACTGGAATTTAGGTAGTAAAGGACAGGGTAAAGTGCCCATTGCTTATGTTACTAAATGGGGTTCTTGATCATCTGAAAGTAGTACACTCTACAAGCTTAATTTCCAATTCCGTGTTTCCAATAATGGTCATCACGTTTCTTATTTATTTGTGCAGGTGGATGATCCAGTCACCTCAGTGAGGAGGCTTTTCACATCAAAACGAATGAAGTCCACTCATGGTTCAAACTGAAGTCCTGAGCATTGGCAGATCAATTTTGGAAGATTATAAGGTGAGGAGGGAGTGCCGTCAATCCATGGGTTAATTTCGACAAGCAACTCAAGAAAGGTTCTTCTCATTTCCTATGCATTCCTAAAATTGGAGGTGCTGCTCTCGGCAAACATAGATGAAATGCTAGCTGAATAATCTTTCGTGGTCTAGCCCAAAGTCAAATTGAGCGCTCAAATGTCTTTACCTTAGCCCTATTTCTTGTCCTTTCAGAATTTTCGGGGCTATTTAAATAGCAAAGAGAATATTCTATTACATGAGTGAAATTTCTCCTCTGAAAAAAAAAGTATGGGTGACGAAAATTTTGCTACTCGAGTTCCTTACTCCAGCAGACCACAATTTGTGACTAGCACCTTGGAGTATGGCCTGTTGAAGCCTCTTTCTGCTACAACAGCCCGTTTATCTCCGATCAGCTTGGCAACCCTGCCAACCAATTTAAAGCATTTGTCATCCCAGTAAAGCATACCTCTAAATGAATTTCACTTGAGTAAACCAAATCAGTATCAAGTTCTTACCCAGGTATCAGGCAGTGATTATTTTAGGAGTGTCTTATGTGCTTGCACTTTAAGTCAACGTGCCCTACTTCTGAAATCTTACTTCTATTGATTGTCTCCAAATGAAAGAACGAACACTTCATCCCTAAAGAACTCACCTGAAATAAGGAGAGCTGGTATTTTCTTGCACAGTTTTCACCTGGCCTATCCTCTTAACAACCTCCATGCCCTCTAAAACTCTGCCAACCACTAGCGCTGAAGCATCAAGTTCTGGTGAGTCCTTAATGGACATTACAAACTCGGTCCCATTTGGTTCGTTTCCAACCTCCTCTTGGTCTACCTCTAGCTTTCCGTTCCTCGCGACCAACTTCAACTTTGGAGGTGGTTTTGATGGATCCCTCACAATTAGTCCTATCGTTCCGGCCAAATTCTTCGTCCCCAGACATTTAGCATTCTCTCTCTCCCACTCTTGCACCAAACTCTGGTTTGTCAAATCACTACCTGTACTCTTTGCGATCTCAGCATCCACACCATATGATCTCACCCCACCATGTTGTACATAGCTCGGCATGATCTTCACAAACTCTTTCCGTCTGTATGTGATCCCTGCAGCCCCACTGACGAGGTTGCTGAATCTCGCCGTTCCCACAGGGGCATCATCTCTGTACAACCCGATGACAATCCGACCTGCCGGGTCCCCATTGATGGATATGTCGAGAAATGCTTTCTTTTTTGGGACTTTGTCGGTGCAACCTGTGTGGCCACTGCTCTGGTTATCTAGTTTCTCATCAATAGTGTTGGCCTCTGCCTCTGGTGGGATTTCTTCTGCTAGTGCCTTTGTGTGGTTGAGTGGTTGTAGTGTCTGAGAGCCCAAGAGAAGAAGTAAAGAAGAGTTAGCACATAAAGCAAGGTCTCTGCGCGAGAACTTGAGATGGGTTTGCTTGGTGATTGGAGGAGTTGGAGTAATGGGAGTGTTTTGGATTTGAGGTAAGGTGGGGGAGTGAAGAAGTTGAGAGGACGGAAGCAGTTTTGGCTTGTGGAGCATCTTTACTGATTGCAATTTGCGATCTAGAGGGGTGTCTCAATCTCTCTAGGCAAATTTTGTCAAGTTTTTTTCATTACTATGAGGTTGAAAAGGTTGTGGATAAGAAAAGGATGAGAAACCAATCAAATGCTCCGATCTGGCGTCCAACGTGGGCCACAAAATACGTTCATGACCATAGAGCATTCCTTCTCTCGACTCCTGAAAAGAAAATTTAGCCAAGCAAACTTCTGATGAGCAAGCATAGTGCGAAGAGAGCCTTCACTTAGAATCTCACAAGGTTGCTGAAATTAGAAAGACTCCCATCCTTGTCACCCGTTGAACCCTTTCTTACCTAGTTCTGTAGAAAGCTTCCCCCGTGGATTTGCAATGGCGTCCGAGTAAGTGTGCCAACATAGGCTAACTCACCTTATCAAGTAGACGCATTAAAGAAATCATTTGAGATGTGTCGATCAAATTTCATATGAATCATGCATCATATAAAGTCAAATTTTCTTCTTTTGGGTATTGGGAAATATCCTTCATTCGAGATTACAGCTTGTTTCGGTTTCACACAGCGGGTGGGCTCAATCCAATACTTCCATGCTAAACATTTTAATACAAGTCGGCAACTCCTCACCAATGCTAATGGCAGTACCGATCTCAAGCAGTCCCTATATTGCCTACCAAATTCACCATCAAAATCTCAACCAAATGGAGTTTAACATGGCTCGCTAACCTAACGGAAAGATGGCCAATGGATGTATTTTTACCCAGGCCTAGGTTTTCCAAACTGCATGCTTCCTCACTCCACGTGTCACTTTGCATGTCTTCACTCCCAACAAAGTAGCATCAACTCAACACCTGTCTCCCAAAAGCCCGAACTCTTCCGCTATAACCCTTCAACACCTTGACCCACGCACACACCGATTTCGCGCATCTTCACCTTTTTGAGCTCCTAAAGTCACCACTCAGATCTATGGCTGATCGTCACTCCAGCCCAGCCCAAGTTCAGAGAGCCCCAAGACCCACTGCCGCCGCGCCGGCCGCCACCCCCGGCAGTGCCTTCCTCCAGAAGCTCCACGAGCATGCGCCGAACTCGGCCCAACTCCTAGGCTTCCTCAGCCTCCTCGTCTCTGGAGGCATCTTGCTCCTCCTCACCGGCCTCACGGTGACCGGCACCGTGATTGGCCTGATCCTATTCACGCCTATCATCCTTATCTCAAGCCCGATATGGGTCCCGCTCTGCGTGGCCATGTTTGTGACGGCCGTGGGGTTGTTGTCCGTGTGTGGGTTCGGCATCACGGCCTTGGCCGGCTTGTCGTGGCTGTACAGGTACTTCCGCGGGTTCCACCCGCCTGGGTCGGACCGGGCCGACTACGCCCGGAACCGGATCTTCGACACGGCCCGCCACGTGAAGGACTACGCCAGAGAGTATGGTGGGTATTTGCATAGCAAGTTGAAAGATGTGGCTCCCGGGGCATGACCACACGAGGAGACAGGGAGAAGAGAGAGAGAGAGGGACTATATATTTTTGGAATAGATGGGGTGGCAATCTTAGACTTCTGTTATGGTTCATTTCTATGATCACTTTGCCTTTTCAGCTTGCTTATGTTCGCTTTGGCTTGATGTTTGTACGAAATTTTTGTTCTCTTTTGAGGTTCTCTTCTCCTTATCACTTTATATGGAAATGCATAATGTTGGATGATGGTCCCATAATTCGTTTAATTGTGAACTAACTAATAATTTGGCTTTGTTCAAGCTTGAGATTTTCTTTATTGTGAATATATAGAGTAGCATTTCCTTTTCCCTTATTTTTCCTATGCTTGGTATTTTGTGTTCTTATTTTTGACATGCTAAAGCATAAAATCTGCAGCGATTGCGAATATTGATTGAAAACTATTCTTTCCATTCAACCCTTGGGCCATCCCTAATCCAGAATTATTACATTCAAATAGCCATTTCTCTATACAGATAGCATAGGATTTGATTTGGAGGGTTGGTGGCTAGGTCTGTATTGGAGTAGGTTAATAGATGGAGTAGATGCCTTAGAAGCTTGAATATCATGACATTTAATCAATGGCACATGATATTAGGTAGATCTTATCTATGTGGAGAAAGAGTCTCTGAACACAATACCGCATTTTCAAATAAACTAAAATGCAATAACCCCCCCTAGAGAAGAAAACTGCGGTAGTGATAGCTGACATGTTAGCCAATAAAGAGAAGCTTCATTAGTTGAATAGTTGTGGGTGGTGATTTTGAGATTGACCTTCTACTAAGGACTTTAATTCTATTGGATTCAAAGCTTGGGAGAGTTTTGGGGGTTTCATTTCCTTCCCAGCCTTTCCTTACCCAAAAAAAAAGAAAAGAAAATGCATGACATAGCATTGACAGCAACAAATATTACAGATTGTTCATGGAAACTAATCAATAAAAAAAAGCAAAGTCACGGAAAAAGAGAGAGAAAAGATAGTAAGTTGTTGGTGACCATGTACTTTTATTTAAATGCATTTGTGAGGTAGCCCGGCAAGGGACTCGGCGGGTGGCGCGGCGATCTCGGCGGCAATTGGTCTAGTTTGTTGCCGTTCTCATCATAGTAAATTACGCCGGAGAAGTTCAGCGGCTGACATCGACCCCCCATCAGGATCGTCCTCCGCCACACCCCTCCATCTCCGGTGACCTCCTGACCGCCATCTTCTTCGTTGGAGGCTGCCTTTTTCTTGTTTCTTCTGGTGATCTTCGTGATGAAGACCTGTTTGCTGGGACTCCTTAATGGTAGTTCTGGCATGAATCTTGAACTCTTTGGCTTGGCCTTGATGAGCTTTCTTGAGATTTGGCTTGTTTTCTTGGCGCACAGGGCCATGAGGGCTGACACGGACATGAGCAAGCTGAGCGACAGCCGCTTTGCCGAGCTCGCGCCATGGCCTTGCGACGCACGGGCCATGGTATGAGAGATATGGAGAGAACTGTAAGGAAAGATTGTATTGCTTGTGAGCTTAAAAATGAGTAATGTGTTTGTGGGCATGTATTTTATACGAGCCGCTGGTAGTTGGTACCTAGTTTGGGTCACAGGTTATAGCCGGTGGTTTCAGGTACTTGTGTTGTTTCTTTCTCATTCTCATACTTAATCTCTTTTTCTATATTTGGGTTCCGAGTCTGGAGTCTTAATTATATTAATCCTCTCATAATATTTCTTTTCATGGGTCGAGCTTATCACTCAAAAAGCTCATTGGAATCATTCAATTTGGCTCGACTTCTGGACTGTGATTAGCTGGTTCATGACTATGGTCACCATTGATCTATTTTACAAGGTTATGTATCAGCATGAAGCTGAACTGAACTTTGAAAGTGCTGAGAAGATATTACTCTGTCTTTGGGCAGATCTTCTGTTGCTTTCATAATGCCGTTTGATGCGTAAAGTCATGACAAGGAAGTTAAAAATGTTTAAGGGAGAGCATTAAAGGGCAATTTTTGTGCTGTCATTTCGCTTTTAAGTGAGTAGCCACCTTGAAATATGTATAGACTTCTCTAATGTATCTCAATATACTAAGATTGGCCACAAAACTAGTAGCCATTCTTATCAAGCAGCATACCAATGCAATGGATATCATATGGTCGGGTCGGGGGACTCCTACGGTTAGTGCCGGTTGATTTGGTTAGCACATAAACATCACTCAAATGGGCACTTCCTTAATGTGAAATCTGAACATTCAATACGATCTTTCCTTGCCCAAATTGGCAAGGCACTTGCACGTTCAACGTGCGGACTATGAGCTGTGAGTGGGGATGGAAGGAGTAGTTGAGTCAGTGAATGAAGGCCTCCATGTTCTTTGTAGCCCTGTCTATTCTTCTCATCAATTTGGTTAGTGGGTATTGGTTCAATGTGTGGCTGAGTTGCGAAACCCTAGGGTTTCGGGAATCGGGACCGCACTCGTCTCAGCTGCCTTTCTTTCGCTAATTATCTCCCCCACTGAAGAAGGACGTTCTTTTTTACCAAAAAGCTTGATCCAACTTTAGCTTCTACCCTGGCGAGGGCTTGGTAGCTTCTTGTTTCTTGATCTTTATTTGCTGCAAAAGCTACTTTTCAAGAAGCTGCTCGTCCAATTTTTACGGGTATGAAAATTGAACTGGAATATCGAACTGAACCGAATCGAAAATTTATGCATTTTGATTCGGTTCAAGTAATTAAAAACAAACTATTTTTTTTTTTTTGCCAGTTCAGTTATTTCGGTTCGGTTCGGTTAACCAAATCCACATAAAATCTCCAAAATAACCTTTTTTTTTTCTTTTTCTTTCTTTTCTTTTCATTTTCTTTTTTTTAGTGCAAAGGGCGGGGCGAGTGCACCGTTTCGCAATCTGATTCCGTCTCTTTTTCGAGTCATTCAGCTTCGATATTTCTGGGTTTGTCTGCATCGGTGGACCTTTGTGGTTGTGTAGGGAGGTCCGAAAGATAGCATTTTTTTTTTTTTTGTGTTGTTGCTAGTTTGGCGTGTGAGCGTCTCTTTCTTTAGATGAAGGCCACGCCCCTATCCCGTTGAGGAGCTTCAAAGGAAAGGGACGGTGCTCAATTTCTCCGCTTCCTCAGCCAATGGCTGGTGGCTCCGCCATCTTTGAACCAAGAAAGGAAAAAGAAAAAAAAAGAAAAAAAATCGAAAAAAATCGAAAATCGAATCGAACTAGATTTTTGGTTCGGTTCATATTCACTTCGGGGCGAGATTCGGGTTGGTTCAACCTTACACCCAAACAGTTCTGTTCGGTTCGAACCAAATGGAACGATTAACACCCTACTAATTCCAAGCATTGCAACCGCACATGCGAGTCTTCTCCCTTAAGTTTTTTCCCCTGCGGTTGTCAAAATGAATGCTTTGAAGCGTGAAACATGCGTGAATATGAACGCCATGTGATCGAAATCAAGCATCGCATCGCGAAGAAGAGAGAGAGAGAGCGCGTGCGCGCGCGCCGGATTTCCTTCAAGTTTTTCCAAGGAGGGTGTGCTGATCGATCAAAGAACAGCCAGAAGAGAATTGCCCGGCCGCCCCAAGTCAGATTCATCGCGAGTTAATTGGTTCTCCCTCAGAAAAAGGAACAAAAGATGATGAACGCACGAGTCTTAACTAAACGGAAGTTTAAACCTTCGTTGGAGCGTCTGCGTCCAGATTTCACGTGTACGGTACGGTTACTCTCTATTTAATACGGTTTCTTTACCAGCTATAAAACATTACGATTTATGAACATGGAAGCTGAGGCTAAGCTCACAGGACACCGGTGAACGGTGAACAAAGGACCACAGAGCAGGTCGAAATGGAACTCGCGTTCGGTTTCTCTTTTCATGCGTACACGCAGAGTCCACGTCGACATGATCTTATCCGGTCATTTACAAGAAAATGAGATCAGGGTATCATGAAATTTTTGGCACTAAAGCGAGCGCCGCACACAACTTTGGCACTAAAAGTGTCCTTTCCATTAGAAAACTAAAGCATACGCCACCGTGGTGAGGAGAGGTTTTACGCATGCGATCTTATCGACTCTTGATTGATTAAGGGCCGGATAGAGAGTGAGTCGATAAAGCCCTCGAGATAGAAGGCGTTAAACTCTTTCTACACTACCGGCGTTCGAGTATTTCGTTATTGACATAGGTTTTTATTAGTGTTAAGGTTTTGAGGGCGCGACGAATAGAGAACCGTAACTAAAGCTCACGTATTTGAAAGTAGGGATTGATGTGTACTTGAGTCCAAACTGCATTTACGGAAAATTGTCCAAAAAATCCGGAACCTATAGATTCTGTGAGGTCCAATTTTTTTTTTTAATATGTCAATTGACTCATAAACCTTTTCGGTAGTTGTACTGATGAGTGCATCCCAACTAATATTGATAGGAAATCGCTAAGTGGACGCTAGCACTCTATGTGGCATGATGGACGGCATTGACGTAGAAATTTTTAATAATTTCTCAATATCTTTTGAATTTATTTTTATTTTTTTCCTTTTCTTTAGTTTTTATAATTGTGACGTGATGGTCAGCCAACGCCATCGTCGGCAACAGTTGGGTAAACAAAGAAAAAAATTAAAAAATGGAAAAAATATTAAACACCATTAAAACACGTGTTTAGTAAGTCGATTGTGTCAATAAGTGATGACACCACATAGCAATTTTAAGCAAATGGTTGAATGGGACTCCAATAATAAAATGTGAAAATTGTTGAGACTAATGGTATAATGTTAAACAATTTAACACTGAATTGGCAAAAAGTACAACATGATTTAGGATTCTTTGGACATTTTCAAACATTAACAAAATACTTATTAGCCTTTCGGAATTTATCCACTTAACTTATTACTTTGTTACATTGTTGATGGTGTTTAAATTACAAATTTTATAAATTATCAATATTAATTGAAGTCACCAGCTTTTTTTTTTTTTTTCAGTTAATTACATGACAAATTTCTCCTCTGAGCGAACATATCACTAATTATTTCATTTTCCAATTAGCGACTTTGTCATAAACTTATCTACCTTTTGTTTGCATAGTCAGCCACCATTCGGAAACTTATCAATCCTTAAATGATATCAACCATTTAATTCCGGTTACTAACAATTTTTGTCAACTTACCAAATTATATAGTCACAAATTTCAAAGTAGATTCATTAAACATCGTGGGGCGTTTCACTGTCATTGTGATGGATTCAAATAATTTCGGAAAAACTTCAAATATCGCTGCAATGCCATTATTTTTTCGAATAAAGACTGAAGTGTACCGTGTTTCACATGAGGGCAATAAAAATACTTTTATTTTTTAAAAAAAGGGCCTCCTGACCAATGGCGTATTCGTCATTGTCTTTTTTGAATTTTTTTTTTCCTTTTTTTCTAACTCTTTTTAATAAAATAAAGGATATGAAATGCTCTCATATTGTAAAGAATGCCAGAACCAATGGCATTTCATCATTTGCCTTTTTTTTTTTTCTTGTCCTCTTCTTCCTCTTTTTTCTTTTTTTGGCCCTTACCTTTATGTAGTAGTTGGCCACCAACAAGCGGCTGGCAGGCTTTGAGGGCAGCCCTTGCTACGCTCAAGCTGAAACCTTGCGTAATAGAGTGCTACGGTTTCAAGTTTTTTACATGGCTCACTCTGGAACTAAAATCTACCCGTCAAACAGATTCATTACTTTTGGAACTTGGAGCATACCCGTCATGTCTTGAAAACTTGGCCCTGTCACAATTTTATAGGTCGGTTTCAAGGACCTAGGAAATATCACTTTTTTTTTTCTTTTTTCTTTTTAGTTAAGCAAATGATAGTGAACCCTGCAACTCGTTAAGGGGGTACGAGCAAGAGTAGTTTTAAGTTTCGTATATGTTTCATTTAGAACTTGAACTACCCGTTAGAACAAAGTTCCTCATTTTTTGGAACCTGAAATCTAAAAATTTGTTTAGTTTCAGATTATACACTCATTATTGGACGCCATATAACATTGTAGAATTATATGAAGACATATACAAAAAAACACAAAAATTTATTTTAGCATCCAGGGTCCAGGTTCTAGGTTTTAGATTCTAGATAGTGAATCTAAAATCTACATGTTAGAATAGGTTTTTAATTTTTAGAACTTGAACCTACTCTACGTACTTGGAACCTCAAACGGATCGGTTCCTACAAGTTCTAATTCTAGGTTTTCGATTTTACTTTGGAACCATGCTCACTCATATCCTTGCTAGACATAGCGAAAAGAATGAGGAAAAAGAAAGAAAAGAAAAATGCGAATGACGAAAATGTCCTTGATCATTCTCTTCTTTAAAATAATAAAAGTAGTCAAGTTTTTATTAAAATAAGATTTAATTGAAGTCTTTATTTGAAAAAATAAAGCACGTTGGATTCTTATTTGAAATTTGCTCAATAAATTTGGATGGACAGTGAGGACGTCCTGATGGGGCATTGGTCCGCGTGACGTGGGCACCTATGAATCCAGCCGGCGGCCCAAAATCTTGGGCTCATGCATGGTCAGCGCTCCGCACAGAGCCCAACGACGAGGGCACTATGAATCCAGGCAGACCTCCCGCTCTGCGTTCTTTCGTTCGCTTGCTCGGATCTCGTTTCCTCTCTAGCGAGAGAGATGGCGAAGGCGCGCAAGCCCAAGAACAACGACGACGCGAAGCCGATCATACGGCGCCGTCGTCCGCCACCAGAAGCTCTGCCTCTCCGTCGACCTCCCTAACCGGAGAATCTACGGGTGACTATCTTTCTCTCTCGTTTGCAGTTGAGTTCGGAGCTGTTCTCTCTGCTGTGTCTTCTCCGCGTTCTCGAATTCTCAATCTCTCTGACTTGCAATTTCGCCTTTGGAGTGCGAGCTATGGCTTTGAATCGCCGCATTGTGGATGCTTCCACCCTCCGTGCACGCACGGTGTTAAGTATGGTGTTAAGTATGTTGAGGACTTCGAGTGATTCCTTGCGATTGTCTCCTCTTTTTCGTTAATCGATTGAGGAGCTCGTCTAGTGTTGTCACCTGAACATATGTGGTCTGTCGATCTTGGAACTGTAATCAATCTGGAGTTTGAGTTTCTTGCTCGGTGGTTGTCGAATTGCCGTTTCATTTGCGCAGCTCGTCCTGTGCAGTCAGATATTGATCATTTGTTGATTGTGCCGATTATGTTATTTTTTGGCTCGTCGAGGAATTTATAAGATACTCAAGGCCTCGACGTTTGCAAAAACCCATCAACTTCCTTCTGCATGTCTAATGTCACTTGAGAAAGGTCCATTATGCTCTCTCTCTCTCTTCTCTCTCTCTCTCTCTCTCTCTCTCTCTCTCTCTCTCTCACCACACACCCAACCGCTGTGTTTCTTTGTTGAATTTCATGGCTGGTAATTTTGTATGTATTATGGTTTCTTCTCCCGATAATCGGAAAAGAAGACCGACTTGATTGCGTCTCTATGTTTTCGTCCCAATGCAGTGACTGCACCTGATGTGCTTTTAGAATAATTTTAAGTCAACTCATTTTTTATGCGCTTCAAACTAATGCTTGTCGTTTCGGAGTAGCTTGATATTTGATTGGCTTTATCAGCAATTTTTGTATGCATTTTTGTAGATATACAGAGCTAGAAATTGCAGTTCCAGATATTGGAATTGTGGATTACATGCTGAAAATCTGGGGAATCTAGTGTTTTGGTTGATGGAGAGCCTTCTGAGTATGAATACTATCCCCACCATCAGAATTTAGATAACGAGATGGCGATGGAGCTCTGTCATGTCTCCTGCTTGTGCTGCTGATGTTGCTGGGTCTTTGTATCTATCAGCTGTGGATAGGGAATTGGTCCCAAACTTATTAATTAATTGCTGTAAGGGTTTCAAGGTGGAAAATGAATCGCAGGATCAATTGGTGGTAGAGAATGCTTCACGTCATCTGGGGAGGTCAAGCAGGTAATTTGAGTCAATTTTTAATGATGAGAGGCTACTTGATCTGATTTTGAGTGAAGAGTGAACTTACTTTCTTGGCTTTTGCCCAATGAACTGCTGTTTGAGGAAAATATGCTCAAAGTAGTATTCTAGAATCAGCCATTCAAGCTTCTATTTCTGCACTGAAATGACAATAATCTACTAAGTCTTGCTTATGCTTCCTACATCCATACTTAGAAGAGCATTAATTAGCTGCCGACGGACCTTAAATTACCCCCTTTTCCTTCTTAGACTTCTGTTTCTAGTGGAAGTGATGGTTTCTATTGTTTGTTGCCTTTGGATTCTTAGTTTATGCATAGAATTATTGAGTTTGGCATGGTCAATATGTTTTATGAGGTAAACTTCTGTTGGTTCTTATGTAGGTTGATGTTTTATGCAGAATGTAAAGCTGGTGCGCATTGAGTATTGGGTGGACAAAGCAGAGACAGGCATTCATTTTGAGGATAATATTCTTCACACCGATAACCAGATCAGGCGGGCTCGTTGTTGGTTTCCCTGTATGGACGAGAACTCACAGCATGCTGGTATTATACGGCGGCAATTTTTGCAGTCTTAGAGGATTAATCTTGGCATGTTGCCTTTCTAAAGGCTGTTCGGTTATATTCTTATATAGAAAAAAATAAGAATTATGGTTTATTCTGTTACTTTGTTCAGCTACGATTTGGAATTCACAGTGGCCCGTGAACTTGTTGCTGTCAGCACTGGGAAATTGCTATATCAGGTGAGATGGAGAAGATAAAAAATCTACTGTAACGCACATAAGATTAGTTAGCATAATTCTGCTGCTGAATTGCAGGTGATAATCTTGATGTATAATGCACAAACTCATGTCTATGTCAAATAACTGATTCAAGTGGTTGGATGTGTGATGTTTTTCTATAGTCCTTTCTTCTGATGATGTACCAATATTCGGTGAATCTCTCTCTTCCAGGGAGAGTTGGGACATACCGTGATACATTTCAACACATCTTTAGTTTTAGAAAAATGTTTGGTCTGGACAATCTGTGAGCTTGACATGAGTGTATGGTCAGTACGTGCATCATTTGAGGAATATTTGTGCAAAGCTGATCTTTCTGGCTCTATTCTTTTCCCTTTATCCTGCCATCGTTCATTTAGATGTTAGTGAGGTGACGAAATAGATTCTCTCTCTCTCTCTCTCTCTCTCTCTCTCTCTCTCAGAAGTGACAGTAATATATTGAAGTTTTTTTTTAATATTGTCAATGACTTAGATGACATGCATGGAATTCCGGTAAACCTAAACTTGATTGGTGGTAGTTTATTCTAATAGATGATTTACTTGACTATTTTCCTATGAGTAATTGACCAAAGCCTGAGACGAGGCCATGAATCTCTACTAGCATCCAGGGCATAGGATGTCATTGTTAGTATTTACAACTTCTTTGTTCCTCTTTTCCATTTATTTTGTAGGGGTAAGAATGAATCATTTGAATGCTGATGTCTTGTTAAGCAAGTTTATAATTCTTGCAAGGATTTCAATGTGAGCTACTTTGCAATATGATGTTTTCTTTTATCCAAGAGCATGTCGTGTGTATGTTTGTTAAATTTCTAATGACAGATAAGTCCTCTATGACAGTGATATTTTGACTACTGTTTGGTCAGTTAATAATTCTGCATTACTCAGCTTGAGCTTCATAGGAAGCAATATTTTGTTAATTTTCCAGTTGTTGATTGCCGATTGTGTGATATTCTGCACATGTTTTGCAGGTTTTGAGCAAGATGATCCTCCTCGCAAGACTTATGTATACAGGTTAGATGTTCCAGTTAGTGCTTGGTGGATATCCTTGGTGGTTGGGCCACTTGAAATCCTTCCAGACCCCCAGAATTGTCTGATATCACACATGTGTTTTGCCTGCTTATAAGTCCAAGCTACAAAATACTGTCGCATTCTTTTATAGTGCTTTCAGGTTCGTCCACCAACATAGATTGCATTGGAAATTGACTTAAAAGTTCGCTGAATTTTGCTGTATTGTATAGCATAGTTTATTGATGTACACATTCATTTTTAGCAGCCATTACGAGGAATACCTTGGAGCAAAATTTCCATTTGGATCATACAAGCAAATTTTTATTGCACCTGAGATGGCAGTGTCATCATCGAGCTTAGGGGCCTCAATGAGCATATTTAGTTCCCAAGTTTTACATGATGAGAATATCATCGACAAGGTTTGGCTCTATGACATGAGTGCAGTTTTACCTTCATGTAAGCTTAGAAATATGTGCATTTGTGCTAACACCCAATGCTCAGGAGGCCTTTAAAGTATGGAATAGGTAGTAATTATATTGTGATAGTACCTTTAGATGTGTAGATGGAGCACCGGCAGGGTAGTAATATTTGCTCTTGTCTGGACAAAACTATTTCTTGTTTATTTGACCATGCTCTTTATGGCAAAGATTTTTTAAACTATTTGACCATCTCCCTGTCCTTTGATGCTTTCTCAAGTCTCGGGCACCCACTAGTTGCACCTTCCTTGAGCTACCAAGACCTGTGTCCATGTTGCCAGCAAACCTAATAGTGTTCAAGAAGTGTCTCCAGCAATTCCTGTTCATACTCCTACTCCATGCAAACTTCTAAAGCAACAGGACGCCCTGATGAGAAAAGGATGAGTGATACATAGCTAGAGCAAATGCATACGCGTAAGAATTAGGTGAAGCTAGGTTCATAAGATTTATAACCAGAAGGATATGCTTCATCTGCTAATGGAGAATAAATCGACACAGATTAAACACAACGCTATCCCTACTTCTCTTATCAGCATTCTCTCGTTGTTGCTCTCTCACCTAAATCTCTGATGCTTTTAGTCGGTGACTGTGATTGTAAGATGCCAACTCCTTGATTCCTATCTTCTTACATGCCAAAGTGAAGTTTCTTTTTATGTTGCACATTACTCTTTTGTGTTCTGTACATATGAATGTCGAGTATGATATGTAGTAGCTTTGGTTGTTCAAATTAAATTTTTTCCTGTTATGGCTTGTTCCCATGTCATGGGGCTTGTTCCCTTGAGTTTGCAAATTCTATGTGAGTCTCCACTTTCTCCCCCAAATTGCCTTCAAATCATGAAGAAGTTATCATGTTTTTCAAACTAAGTGTAGTTATCATCAAGAAGTTATCATGCTTTTCAAACTAAATGTAGTTTGAAATAAATCTTGTGTTTCAAGTTTCTCACTGAAAAGTTGCTTTTCCCGTTTCTAAAAGTTAGGTTAATGATGGCAGACATTAATTTTATTGTTACAGACCATTGACACAAGGATTAGACTAGCTTATGCCCTAGCAAGACAGTGGTTTGGTGCATATATCATCCCCGCTGGCCCGGATGATGGTAAGTGGTTTGAATTTCTTTTGTTCACTCCTTTCTTCCTATTGGCAGTTTCTATCCTCTATACCTTTTTGACGGAACCACTCTACTAGATTACATTTGCAGTGACACTTGTTTATTCTGGTTTGCAGAATGGTTGTTGGATGGTCTAGCTGGTTTTCTTACAGATTCCTATATCAAGAAATATTTGGGAAACAATGAGGCACGCTATCGGAGGTTCAAGGTTTGTCATTGGTTTGAGCATGCCTCATTTTGTTCAGAAAGATATATTTCATTCTGCATAATGTGATGCACTCGACCGCCGACCCCAACTGGTTTGGGATAAAAGTGATGTTGATGTTGATAATGTGATGCACTTGAGCAAATGCAACTTTTAACACTTGCAGTGGAAGAATAGAATTGGATATCCTCTTTCGGCTTAATTTTTATAACATCTGTTGCTGTTGTATACTTAGATTCTCAAATTTCTTGTTGTCTATATTCTCAGCTTTACATTTTTGCGAAATGATCTGATACTTAACTGGAAAAAGATCTTTGGTATCAACACTGACAGTCCATTGCCGAATGCTTTTTATGATTTTGTAATAGAAAAGGCATCTTGTTACAGCGACTGGAAGTTACTTTGAGGAGCATTGTCAGTTAGATCTCTATGTTTAAAATTTTACGGTTTCTGTATAGGGTTGTCTACCTGTGGCTTTTAGGGGAAAACATACATTGTTGACTTTTCTTTGCTTCTTTCTTCTAGCCCACATATGTGGCTGTGCAAACAGGTATATCCTTTTTCAGGTATTATAGCTCCTGTAAGATTTACAGAAATGGTGTTTTTATTTATCCCCTTTTGAAAGGTTAGGGTTTGGGGTAGGGGCTAGACTGGATTAGTAGAAGTTAAGATGTGTACTGACTTATGTTCACATTGTCTGATGTGTTGTTACGGCTCTTTATATATCTTTACGTTGGCTGTAAAATCACAGTTAGGTGGACGCTACTGTTGTCACCATCAACCTTGTCATCTTTCTTTTAATGAATTGAATACTTTTGAACATCAACGGAATGCTTATTTTGCCCAAATGCAGGCAAATTGTGCAGTTTGCAAAGCAGATGATGGTGGTGCAACTACTTTAAGCTCCTCTGGTTCTTGTAAGGAACTGTACGGGACTCAGTCTCTTGGTTTATATGGCAAGATAAGATCATGGAAGTCTGTAAGTTGACATCAATGAAACTTTCTGTCTCGCAACACTTGTTGGTCATCTGTAGTCTTGCATCTTTTGGGTGGCGAATATGATCACTATGTAATTTTGTGAAGGTTGCAGTCCTCCAGATGTTGGAAAAGCAGATGGGACCTGAATCTTTCTGTAAAGTAAGTGTTCTAGCTGCATTTTTTACTTTTTGCACTATGTTAAGAGTGCGCGATATTATGTATATGGATGCTTGTGCAATAAAGGTGAGATGCTTTGTATCATTTATTAAACAGTTGGTTGACTATTTGCCGTTACTATGACTCATCACTACAGTTTTTTGTTGTGATGTAAATTAATTTCCAAAGTGGTTCTTCTAGAGTGTGCCCTTCATTTCACTCAGTGTTTGCCTATGTTCCATAAAGGAAATATCAAATCAACGGTTCTTATTTGATCCTCTTATCTCTTGTACTTCTTGTTGAAGTCCTTGGCTCCCTTAGTTGACCTTGGCGCACAAGGGTGTGTCCCTGTTGACATGGCACAACACACATCATGGCAAGAGATTGGTGTGAGGCTTAACATATGAGCATGGAAAGGGCTTGTTATGATGAAAAATTTGTTGATTTGCGCAAGGTGTCTGATAGTCTCTCCATGGGGGAGAGATACATTGCTGCTACCTTTTTGCTATAGTTGAGCCATGTGCCATTTTCTAGTTTTTAGCAATCAACTTTTTGTTAGCATTCGCACTATTTTTATCCTTTTTATCTATATGTTAAGCCCATGTCTTTTAACCTAGTTTGTTCACAGCTTTACTAGTATGTCATAGAATGTGGACACTTGGAATTTAAGGCAAAAGGGCCACTAGAATTATTTTTATGGAAAGGTTCAGTGCAATTCATCCTTTAACATATTACTAGTCTAGAGATTGTACCTTGAAGAAAAATCAATACAAGAACATGTTTCCTTGCACCAAATGTTTATTTAACTTAAATTTTTCTTTCCTTTAGGCAAAGAGACCTGATTTATGTTCTGTATGTTCTCCATACTTTCTTCTGATTAAGTTGTTAGTAGTAATGAATGTCACTGGACTGTACTTTGTAGATGATTTGCTCAGTGTGATCCTTTTCATTTCTTTTAAATATACAGATGTTGCAGACTATTGTTGCTCGTGGTCTAGATGCAACCCAGCCTTCAAGAACTTTGAGCACGAAAGAGGTGATTCTTTTTAGAAGTATTATTGTGCATTGTCTATTGCAGATTCGAGTTAATCTCATTATTCTGAAATGTAACATAAATAAAATATGCAGTTCAGGCATTTTGCTAATAAGGTCGGAAATCTAGAGCGGCCTTTTCTTAAAGAATTTTTTCCCAGATGGGTGGGATCATGTGGTTGTCCAGTGCTAAGGTGTGATTTACAAAATTTCTGTAACGGTGGGTCCTTGCACCTCTAATGTATTTTACTGACTCCATGTTTACATCCTAAGGATGGGGTTTTCCTATAACAAGCGGAAGAATATGGTCGAGTTGGCAGTTTTGAGGAGTTGTACAGCTAGACCTGATGCAGAACCCCCTAACACTAATGCTGATTCTGAAGCTCGAGAAGCTGAGGTAGGGTGGCCTGGTATGATGAGTATCAGGGTTAACGAACTGGATGGTATGTATGACCATCCCATTCTTCCAATGGCTGGGGACAGTTGGCAGTTGTTGGAAATTCAATGCCATTCGAAACTCGCCGCACGACGTTTCCTGAAGCCTAAAAAGGGTTCAAAAGCTGATGGATCAGATGATAATGGTGATGCAGCACTAGATGCTCGTTCTAGGTTTGTCAATAATGGCCGTTTGCACCTGCACACACGTGTGTGTTCGCGCGCACACAAAATCACATTAATCGCTCTTTGAGGAGATAAGTTTATTCCTTTTGCAGCTCTGAATCTCCCCTACTGTGGATTAGGGCAGATCCGGAGATGGAGTATATTGCTGAAATTCATTTCAATCAACCTGTGCAAATGTGGGTAAGGATGTGTAGCATAGGGATGCTTTTCATGTTCTGTTGATGATGGTCATCCTGTTAGCTTACGTCATGCATGTTGAGGCATATAAAAGGCTTCGTTGCCCAGGTTGTTTATCATCTTTCTTCCTTATGAATGTACCTCTTTATACTTGCACGCGTGCTCCCATGAGGCCTGAGTGTCCATGGAACTCAGTTATCAACCATTTATGGTTTTAGGGTGATTGCATGAAAATTGCCAATGAAAAAGGTTGAGGCTGTGGGTCTCCTATTTATTTAAGTAGACCTCAATATTGTTCGTACTTCTGTATGCGCACACACTGCAATGCAGCACCAACACACACCCATTACTGTCCTGATAATTCATTGGTATAGAGATGATTCAAAATGGCGAAGTGTCTTCCCATTTCTAGATGAGGCTGTTTCGGTTGTTTTGATTTCCTTGCAGATCACTATTAAGATTGTTGGTATGTGTGATCAGGTCAATCAGTTGGAGAAAGACAAGGATGTTGTTGCTCAGGCACAGGCTATTGCAACTCTAGAAGCACTACCGGAGTGTTCTTTTGCTACTGTAAATGCTCTAAACAACTTCCTGTGTGACTCCAAGGTAATCTATTTAGACAAATCCGCACTGCACATGGTTTACTGTTGTTGGGTTCATTGCAATAAAGCAGTTTCTTTGCTTTCTCAAGGTCTTCTGGAGAGTTCGAATTGAGGCAGCTTTTGCTTTGGCTACTACAGCATCGGAGGTACTAAAACTTTCACCATAAACTCAGTTGGATAATTTAGTTGATTTTATGATTCTTTCAAAATGTCTTTCTACGAAATTACTTGAATTCTTCATGCCAATTTTTATGAGAGATATTGCTGATAAATAAGCCATGCTCATTTCTAGTCTGTCAATTCAAGCTTGAGTGAGATTCTAGGTTTTATTGTTTTGTGCTTTTCATGCTGGTTAATCTGATGCTTTTCCCCTGATTCTGTGTGCTGCATTTGGAGACCCCTGTAGGCTTCTCTTTTCATGTATGGGCCATTGTTCCATGTACTTGCAGGACACTGACTGGGCTGGTCTACTTCATTTAGTGAAGTTTTACAAAGGCCGGAGGTTTGATGCCAATATTGGCTTCCCAAGTAAGTTCACTTATTTAAGAGTTTCTATTGGTAGAATTCTCAATTCAGTTCTGATTTAGAAGACTTTCCTCATGCTAGGCCAAATGACTTCCGCGATATTCCCGAGTACTTTGTTCTTGAGGTAATGCATTGAGGTAGGATCACATTAAGTTGTCTGTGATCATGTAATGTTGCCAGACTTAGTTGTGTTTTTTATAATTCATTCTTCTTGGAGCTGCTGTCTTCCTCCATCGGTTGCTTTTTGTTGAATTATGCATCTTTAGCCTTTTATTACTCGTGCTAGGGAAAATGCGAATAATGACCTGCATGCAGTCCAATTTGTGCGTAAATATCCAGAATAATTCGACTGCTTCCTGAATAAACTTCTCATTCTTTGGCTTTTTATCCCTAGCATACGACTTTATAGGTCTCCGTAATAATTGTGTGTCGGGTACTTTTTCTGTGAAGTTGTGGCCACTTTGACATTAGTTCTGTTTTTGAAGTGAGGATGTTGCTGGGAATAGTATTGCTATTTGATGTTTCCACTGAAAGCAGCTGCATTGATTTTATCTTGAACATGGTGTGGATTGATGCAGTCTTGGAAGGATTGTAATTGCAGAAGGCAATAATTATGTTGGTGAGAACATGGGATCTGTAATGTACTTCTTAATATCGGGTGCTGAATTACATAAATATACAATGTCGACCTTTGTTTCAGGCAGAGGGGCCAATTTAATTTTTCATGAACTAAACAGAGAACAAGTGCCAGTCGTGTTTTGTACTTTGATCTAAATGAGCAGTTGCAATATTTTGAAAATTTCTATGCATCAGAATACTAATTATTGCTCTAAGTTTGTGTAGCTAGATGAGAGCAATGTTGCAAATTTACTTGAACAACTTGCGCTTTTAACTGTAGCTTTTCTTGGTGTTCTTCCTTTCACCCCATTGTTTGCTGGCTTTTGATCATGTTGATTTCGTTGATTTATATGCATGTATTTATCCACAAAAAAAAAAAAAAGTTGAAGCCTCATCAAAGTTACATATGGTGCACATAAAGATCCAGGTTATGTAATATGGTTTCCATCTTCAAGAACGCGTTTATTGACTCCCCCCCTTCTTGGTTTATATTAATTTCGATTTTGTACTGGATCATTTCAGTGAATGGAGTACTCTATCCTCTTGAGGTGTCCCCTATGTCGTATATACATGGGATAATGACACTGACACCATCGCCGACTTCTTGAAAATTACACATATAGTGGATGGGCATTAAGATCCTATGTATAGGTTCCGCGTCTTGTCTCAACTAATAAAGTTCATCCTTTTCTTCCTTGTGGTAGCATTTTCACCATTCTATAATTTCTCTTTTTAGGATAAAGATATAGCTTTCGTTGGCATGAATTAGTGTCACATCACATCAGCTAGGCTTAATACGTCCTAATCATTTAATCGTACTCCTCTGTGTGTGAATATGGGTTTTATTTTAAGGGCCATGAGGCATTCTTGGTTGTAATACACCTTTGGGATTTTGTGAAGATCAAAGACATCTTTAGTGAATCTTTATTATATAGATTCCGTTTGCTTCCGACATCCTGATTAAGGAATTCGAGTCATTGCGATGGAATCAAATTTACACTTATTTAAATCTTGATCAGCCAACTAGAAGTTTCCCTGTACTATTGATTAAATCTTCTTAGTGCTTATTCTTAAATATTATAGAGCTAATTGCAGAACTAGATATCAGAGTTAAGTTAAAGGTTGTTTCTCTTCACGTTTGGAACTCATGGTTGGACTCTTGCAAGCTTCACATTTTAATATGTTCAGAAAAGGCAAGAGTTGGAGGATGGAATAAAAACTGGTAATAAGGGATTTTTTTAGAAGAAAGGAGGAGGGGGGGGGGGGGGGGGGGGGGGGAGGCTGTGAGGTGGGGTGAGCCAGAAGCAGAAGCTTAACCAAAAAAAAACATTGCATTCCTACACAAAATCAGTGGTTCAAATGACTTGCTAATATTAGAGTGACCAGGAGATAGAGAAGGTGGGGCCAGGGATGGCTGGAAAACCAAATGAAAAAGTAGAAGGCCTCTGCCACTACTCCATACCGTTTAAGTATTGGAGCAAAATGTGACCAATGTTCTCTCAATTTACACTACTGCCACTCGAGAAATGAAAAAATCCATAGACTTGAGTCGGCTTTTTTTTATAGGTATAGGACGTTGGTAGTGGGAGTCTTCAGTAAAGGAGGAAGCAAGAAGACATACAGGCGTGACTTAAGAGATGATGAGCAGCAATAGAAACTTGATAAAATCATAGTGCACTGATGAAAACAAACAGGATCAGTTTTTTTCCCTGTAGGAGTGATAGGTAGTGGTAAATAATTATTCCTTGGCTATTAGATTTTTATTGGATTGTAGTAACTCCTGATATGCTGATAGGGGAACTAAGCTGATTTTTTGGTTGTAGAATAATTTATTGTTGGATTGGTTAGACCAATAAATGAACTGCAGAGGTTGCTGTGGTGAAGATGCCACTTTTGTTGTAATCATATGGAGATATTGGAGCTCCAAATTGGATGTATGCCATTTGAAATGAATCTTGAAGTGCAAACAGATATTGTACTTGCTATGGGGGGATAGAATCATCACTGGTTGGAGTCTGGATGCTCAAACATAAACATGTGTGTAATGTTCCGCAAAAGGAGCAAAGCTGTATTGAAGCAAAGGTGAACCAAGATTCTGTGGGTGGTGGAGTAACTATTGAAGGAAACAAAGGGGGAGAGATGACAATGGAGATAATTATTGTGTTTTTGGGATCATTCCTGGACTAAACCTGAATCTACTATGTATCAGGTGAAACGTCTTAATGTCCTTGGAAGTCCCAATTCTCCGAGGATATTCTTTTTTTGGTCAAAACGTCCAGTTGACCATATTTGGAACTCATACAATTGCGCTCATTAAATTTACATTTGACATCAGTGGTCCCTTTTATCCATTTCATATGCATTATATTCTTTCAGGCGATTCCACATGCTGTGGCTATGGTTAGAGGTGCAGATGGTAAAAGTCCAAGAGAAGCTGTCGAATTTGTTTTGCAACTTCTGAAGGTAGAGCTTTACTTGCCTTTACGCAACCCTCAACATTGTTTCATGACTATTATTGCAATCGATGTTTTTCTATGACGATAATGTGTTTTGTCTACTGAATTGAAGTTTTTGGGCTTTTTTCCAAGAGCCATACAAAGCTTGATAAGTTGTCCTCCTCTCTTTTCCTTTTATGTTACCTGAAATTACGGTTTAAGGAATGCTACATAAGAGCTAAGATACTGTTGCAGCATGTTCTGAAAATGGAGGTTGTACCATCATAAAGTCTTGCTATAATTCATAGGGTGTGTCTCCTTTTTGCACTCATAAACTATGAGTTGTCTCTGTGGCAGTGCATGGTCTTGTGCCAGCATTAATCCTAGGTATCAGTACATCCTTCACTGATACTGTCTTTTAAGTTGTGAGAGGGAAGTAACATGTTTAGCTACAGGCTTCTGTTGATTTCTATCACTTGCCCGTGCCACTCTTAACCGCTTTGGATCTTTGCAAGATTATATTTATGGCGTGTATAACTTTCTTCATACCGCCTTTATGGAATGAATGTTAACTACATAAAGTGATTTCGGTGCTTCTTTGGTTCAACAGTATAATGACAACAATGGAAACATTTATTCCGACGTGTTCTGGCTTGCAACGTTGGTCCAATCAATTGCGAGCTTGAATTTGGGCAACAGGTTTGGTAGTCTGTCCCACCATGTGCTCTGATCAGTATTTAATATTTACTTAATATATTGTTTGAGTACATACATTGTAATTTTTGGATTCCTCTTTGTGAATCTCTCATGTAACACGAGTGTTTGAGGTACCGTGTTCCGTAAGCGCCCCCCCCCCCCCCCCCCCCCCCCCCCCCCCACACACGCACACACACACAAAAAAAACCAAAAAAAAAAGGAAATGAAATCCCTGCCGGAAAACAAAAGGAACACCAGCAAAGCCCAAAAACCCCAGGGAAAAAATGGAAAGAGTAGATGCTTAAGCTGAACAAATATGTGGCTGTGCTATTCGTTAGCCATAACTTGTTGAAAGCATGATTGGAGTTAACAATACACAGCCATGAAAAGCATGCCTATGGAAAGGACTTGGTATAAACTATAAATTGCTAGATAAGTCTTCGAATGTCCGGTTTGCATTAGAGTGCATAAATGCTGTAATAAATTCTAATTGCACTGGAAGATATTATGTCTTGTTTATCAGTTATAGCTCTTTAAGAGCATGAAAAGCGACTTCCCTGATGCCTCTCTTAGTAAGACTGACTTATGGAGGTTTAATTGCTGGGATTTCATGGCAGACTATTCTCCTCTTATCGTCACTTCTCAAGCGCATTGACCGTCTTTTGCAATTTGACAGGTGATCCATTTGCTTCTTGCATCCATCAATCTTTACTATGACTTTGTCATTTGAGATTCTATTTTATTGGATATGTCATACACAGGCTCATGCCTAGCGACAATGGGATCTTGACTGTCAGCTGCATCCGGACATTGACACAGATAGCACTCAAATTCTCTGTATTAATCCCTCTTGTAAGTTGCTATACTATAACTAATGACCCGCTTAATTGTAAATTATTCATGACTCATATTTGGGTGGTCAATACTTGATGCAGGATCGAATCTGCGATCTAATTAAGCCTTTCAGGAATCTAAAGTCATTGTGGCAAGTCAGAGTTGAAGCAAGCAGGGCTCTTCTTGATCTTGAGTTCCAATACAAAGGCCTTAATGCAGCACTGTCACTGTTTATTGAATTTTTAGAGGAAGAACCATCCTTAAGAGGTTGTGATATTATCAAATCGATGTACTAAACAGATCATGGGGTATTTTTATGTAACATTTTTAATTTTCCTACCTCAGTCATGCTTTTGTCATAAGGTTCCTTTAATCCTTGATTGCAGGTCAGACCAAATTAGGCATGCATGCTATGCGGTTGTGTCAGATGAGGGGGCCAACTGATTCAGCTGATGACATTCAAAGCATAACGCTTGTGGCTTTTTTGCGTATGCTTGAAGGTCGTATAGCTTTTAACAATGTCTTTCTTCGCCACTACTTGTTCTGCATTTTACAAATCTTTGCAGGAAGGTGAGACCACTGCCACTACTTCAAATGGGTTTTAATATGATTGCAATTACCATCTGTGCTTCAGAACTATTTTTTAGCAAGGGATAATCTGTTGAAGTGGGCATGAAATGCTGCATGTAGTTAGTTGTAGAATCAAAGTTACTGCAGAAAAGTTGCTTTCAAGTACTTGTGCTATGTTTCAATTTGGAATGAAAAGAGAAGTTCTCTTCTGTTTGGTCAAATTGATAAAACTTTCGCCATAGTTCCTTGTGGTTGTGATATTTTGCTTCTCAATCGGGATGGGATTGTAATTCTGAGCTCTTCTGTTTTTCAGACCCCCAACGCTTTATGGAGTCCCCAGGGATAAAACATTTCATACAGGTGATCCTGAGACTCGTAACGAACAAGAGAATATCGTTCCGAGTTTTGCCACTGAAGCAGAGCCTCTAGAAACTCCTGTCAACATCACCAACCAGTCACCTGAAGATGTGGCCATCATAGAAGTTCCGAAGGAGGCAGATAACGTTTCAAGTAGTCATGAACGGAAGAAACCGGTTGTTAAGATCAAAGTTAAACACTCGACTGCCACCAGTAAAGGAGACGAAACGGGAAATCAGTCTGCTGCCGAAAAATCTCAAGGCAGGAACAACGGACCAGATCGTGCAGCTAGCAGTTCAGTGTCAGTGGATGCACCTCAGAGAAATTTCACTGAAGCTGTTAGCATTAGCAATCATAATCTTGAAGAGGTCAATTCATGTCAAAATCCTGGTTCCCGTGTGACTGCTAGCATTGGCAGCGCTAAGCTGGCTTTCGAGGGCGATGATCTAGGGAAGGAACTCCAATGCACCGCCGATTCGGGTAACATGTTGGTGCACCCTCGGCTCCTTGGGGACACTGATCTAGGTGCCGATGCACTCAAGTATGCGAGTCTTCAAAGTCTTTCAGCAGCTACAGTAAATGACAGTTCGGTGGCTTTAGGTGACTCTCCACATAGGAAAGAAAAGAAGGGGAAGAGCGACAAGGACAAGAAACGGAGGCGAGAAGACCGTAAGGGACTCAAGGAGGACTCGGAGTACTTGGAGCGTAAGCGCTTGAAGAAGGAGAAAAAACGAAAAGAGAAGGAACTGGCCAAGCTTTTGAATAATGAGCCTTCAAAGACTTCCATGGAGTTGCCAAGTAGATGCAGAGACCCCGGAGTCAAGGAACCTGAGTTCAAATCGATGACTGTGCAAGCAAAAACAAACGAGGTGGGCAGCTCCAACATGTTAGTTACAAAGGTTGAGGCCAGGGCAGAGACATCGGAGGCCAGCACTGCTCCAAGATTTCGAATTAAAATAAAGAATAAACCGCTAGACAGATGATTAAGAGGTTTTTCCCCTTTTGATCTCAATGTGCTAGGATAGCATTATATGGTTGAACCGATCATGTATGGCAGTGTGTAGAACGTTATATGTACGAGCTATTGCTTAGATCGATCCAGTCAGTCTTGGCACATGTTTGCTTTCTCTGCCATAAGCTTTACAGGCGAGTTCCCGCGTGGTTCCACATGGTGAGTGGTCAAATAAGCGGTGGAACGGTGAGATGATGTCCCAGCAGCTGCACGTGCGTATGCAGTTCGTTACTTTGTCCTGGTTCCCTAAGTCATGGTCATTCTAGGGCATTACTTGCACGTGTTCATTGAGGGCCCAATAGGCCGAAGCTCGACGGGCACCGGTTCGTTTTACCGGAAGACATGAATGAGTTGAATTCTGTCAAATGGATACTACTGCAACCCTGCTGACAATTTGAACTTGATAATGTGCTGGCACGTGTTTATCACGGTGTCTGCAATGTGCCCCATGGGTTACATGTTATGCCGTTTAGATATTTTACTTGGGATGACACGCACAGGGATAACATGGACGACAGGCCATGTTTGGAACGTCGGATCCCAAGATCTAAGTCCCTTTGCTTCCGGACGAAACTGTTTCGCAGTCACCTTTTTTTTCTTTTTTTCTTTTTTTTGCTGTCTAAAGATCTCGTCCCTCCCTCTCGAGCTCGCATTCTTCCTTGCGGCTCCAGTCAATCCCTAGGTATGGTGGGGGGGAGGAGTCAAAAAGAGCGGCTACTTTCTCCAGGTACAGTTGGTCGGGTCATCATCATAAGACCCCTTCGTTTTCTCCCTCAAATTTGTTTTGCCTTAGAGGTCGGTCCCCGTGGGGTGCCGAATTAAAAATAACCTGCCGTCAATTCCTCTCTTCCTTTTTTTTTTCCCCTTGTTTATGGTAAATCATGATATATGAAAGTGCCATAGGTAATTTCCCCGTGACAGGTCCCTCACACTGATCTCGAATATCAATACAGATGCAAAGTGGAGCAATTTCAGAAATATGGCTATCAAAATAGCGGAATGACTTCTAACATCTTTAGAATCGTTGTGTAACTGAGCAAGGAATACATGCACGGTTTTGCCCCATATGGAATGTGCACTAAGTAGAGGTGAGGGTTGAGAACTTAAATTTTGATGTATGCAAGTATGAAAAAAGTGGTTGCAATCATTGTGTAGACCTCGACTAAGCGGATCATATTTTGAGAATGGGAGACATGTTTGTTAAAAAGTATTTTAACTTTGTCGGATGGAGTTTTGCATTTTTGATCGATTCTATCTAATCTTTTAACCCTTTCTCGAGATCTCACGCTCGGGCCGGTCGTGAAACACGCGTCAAACGCTCGATCACTTGGACCAATTTTCCAACTTCTTGGTTTTCGCGACATCCTTAGTACGGATGGCTCTCATAAAGACTTGCGTTTCGTTCCTATCGCCAACGCAGGCAACCCTGTTGTGGAGAGCTATGAAACCCTAGAAAGATTTTGATGAGGCCGCAGGGCTTTCGCTTTGATCGAACAATCCACCATCGTACTTCAAAATCTTATTCTCTTCGCTTGTCGTGCTTCATCATCTTGTCGAACGGAGACTTGATGCATTCTTTATTATAATCCCCGGAGCAATGGTTCTAACTTAAGCGAAAAGACAATCGAGATATTACTATTCTTCAGTGTCCTTGGAACCGTTAGGTGAGACTTGTAACTTACGGCTATTGCTACACGTTGGCTATTGATAAAATTGGATGGAGGGAGTCCCTTTTTTAACGAGAGGACTGAAAATCAAATATCGTTTAGCATTAATCCTATGCATATGGTATCTAGCTTTCCTCTCCTAATTTATCAAAAGTATCGATCTCAGCAAGATAAAGCGTCCTTATAATGAGAATATGTTTTGGATAGGAGTTATACTGGGTGAAGAACGAGCAATCAAGATTGAGATTTTCTCGGTAGTTAATCCATAAAGTTGGTGGGATGCATAGTGGACATTATAAATAGGACAATTACACTACATCAGTCACGCAATAGATGCACAAAGTGCATGCATTCTAGCAACCATATCATGCATTTTTCTCTAAATGAGCATGCATTTTTCTCTAAATATTGCAACCTCTCCTTCGGCTGTCAGTGTCTGAGTATTTATTTGCATCTTATTATGAAATTCTATTGATGGAAAGTAAGAAGAGCCCATAAAAGATGTCATCAAACTTGGATAGTCATCTCTCTAATTAACAAACCATGGGCTTGGTTTATAAAACTGCAAAACAAGTAGGGGAACTTTAAGCAATGAATTATAGGGTCGACAATCTTAAACGCAATTAGGAAAAAAAAAACGTAAATGGACATTGAAATCTGCTTGATAATACTAGAAAACTGAATAGTGGATATAACAGTTACTTATACAACATAAAATGGGAATGTTATCCATGGTTTTCGCAACACAGCTGATGATGTTCTAAACTCCAATGAATATCTATACAGGCATGGGCTGAATTAAGTAACTCTTCCCTTCCATAACACTTCAAATGTTGTTGAATTGCTCAATCTTCTTCGGTGCTCAAATTTGCGATTTTCGACGGTCAGTTGAGTCATCAAATAGGATTGTAGTTAATGCCTTCCTAAAATTCAGATGATGCACGTTGACGATGTCTAATAGGATGACACAAAAAGGAAAACAAGCATCGAGGTCCACAAACTTGGATATAGCACTGATATTAAGTTTTCTTGGAGCAGCTTAGCAGAAGCTTCGTAATCTAAGTTCTTCCCATTATCCCTTCTAAAACATCACCATATCTACAAATAGAAGAGAATTTACCACAAAATAACAGGACTTAGGTCTTTTTACAGTTACAGCAACATTCCAAGTAAATCCAGCAGAAACGGTTGCAATATACTAGTTGGTGTAGGGGCTGATTCCTGAAAAAATTCCCCTTCTTGACATGGAGAGGAGTGCTTAGAAATTGTCCAATTTAGCGCATATATTGGTTGGCGTAGGCTTCCCATGGCGTGCAAAACAATTCAAATTCAGTGAACTGATGCTGCAAAAGTATACATTGGTCAAGTAATGACTTCATAGGAATTTGGCAATTCATTGTTGATTGATGATTTTCATTACTTGAGAAACGTAGAACGAAACAAATAACTAGCCAGTCTATTTGAATGCTTCGAATTGTTGGTTGACAATTATATTTATCAAGGGGGAAAATATCGAAGCCAGCACTGACCTCTACTTGGGCGCGTTGCGCATGGTTGAAGTTGTGAATTTCAGATGAATCATCAGCCATTGTCTCATTTGTTTCAGAATAATGCCTCTTTTGATCGTAAGAACTCTCTCCTTCAAACTGAACTTGCACATCGATGTTAGTAACTTCGACGCCGCTTCCTCGATTTCCAGAGTCTTCGCTAGTTCCAATGGAACAATTGGATAGTAGTCGGCCGTTCAGATCGCTCTCTGTCAATTCGTCGCAAGGTCGATCCCCTCTATTGAGTTTTTGAAGGATCTTCTTCTCCCTTGTTCTTTGCTTTGCTCTTTCCCTCGCCTTTGCCCTTGACTCTCTCACCGTAGGGCAAAACACAGTCTTTCGCGATCGTTTGATCTTTCTCTTTTTTCCAATTGTCCCTTGTCGATGATCCTTAGCGATTTCGCCTATTTCAGGCATCACTTCCTGCTCGGATGTGCAAGAAACACCCATAATAGGGATGCTTTCGCCGTTGTTCGTCTTCTGACGGCCTGTAGCTAATTCTTTAATGGCGGGTGTCGACTTCACTAGCAACCACTTGATAGTTTTGCTAGCTTTGTCGACGCCGAGCATGTCCTGAAGATTGAAGAACTCGCGAGCGACTTCAACGGACAACCTCATCCTCCGGTCTCTCATGCCTTGAGCGGTGTTAATCTTGCTGTGCCGATCTTTCTTCGAGAACCTCTCCGTCGGAACAACCCGTTTGGCAGTCGTTTCGGGGTTCACTCCGGCGCTGTATCCAATGGAATCGCCGGAGAAAAAGGTCACGGGATCGGTCATTTGGTGATGGGTGTTCAATGGTTGCTGCCCTTGCGGCAAGAGATTGTTGTGGACTTGAAGAAAAGCGCCACCCTCGCTATCATCGCCGTAGAAGATGGAGGGAGAGGGGAAGCTGTAGAGAGAGAAAGGAGGGTCTTCTTGCTTGAAATCAAAGCTAACGTCATGGAAGATGGGATGCTGAAGAATTGGTTGCTCACCGGGGGAGATGAGGTCATTGCACTGTGGTTGAGTGAAACATTGCGCCCATAAATTGCGACGGCTGCAAAGACAAAGCGCTAGAAGGATTAGGAAAAGTGCGACATGGATTGAGAAGCTTGATCTCTTTCCCAATTCAAGTCACCGCAAAGCGAAAAGGATAAAGCCCCGGATTTGAGAACGAAACAGTGGAATGTATATTCTGTTCTCCTAGGGCAGCACAACATAACACCTTAATAAGCAACTACAGACAAACTTTCTAAAGTACAAAAATGGAATTTCATGTGAGTACATGAGAAAGAGATTCTTAAGTGCAAATGGGCATATATGTAGTGTTCTCATGTCGCTTTTGTGAATTAGTTCTGTAGATTAATCCTTTGGGGATTGACATTAGGTTTTCTTACCTTAAAAGCGGAAGTGGGGCTCCTAGTTAATGATAGATCAAATCAAGAAACGAGCAACAAAAGGGAAAACACTCGGGATCGCCGCTCTATGTCTCATTCCACGACTGGGAATGGGTTAGTGTCCTATCTGTTTATGTTTGCGTGAGTGTGAAACGCCAGAGAGAGAGACAGAGGCTTTCTTTTGTGTGTGTGAGAGAGGGAGAGGGAGAGAGAAGGGGACACAAAGTCAAAGTGGACTGTCCTTGCCTAGGATTAGACACAATCACGCGTAGAGAGTGAGAGAGAGAGAGAAACATGCATGTTCATGTTCATGCATCTTCCCATAAGAAGTCACTCCTTGTCACATGGTGACCTAGCCCATCTGACATGTCTTCCTCTTTTTCTCTCTCTATCTCTCACACACACACACACACACACACACAATACTACCCAAGTTCTCGTAACAAAATCCTATACAAAGTCTCTTGTTCGATATACGTCGCTTATACCGTTGATTAATACAACTGATTATAACATTTTCTCGTGATCTATTTTCATTCATTCATCCATTCTTTCAAATGATCCTGCAAATTGTATGCTTACCTTCATTAGCATTGGGGTGTCGCACATTTGAGTCAACCGATGTGTACTAGTCATGAGTATCGTGATTGAAGATAAAATATGCATGCACGATGCTTTAAGCTAAGCCAATGATTCAAACCTTGATATTTGTGCTCTCTCTCGCTCTCATACGTAATACTATTGCATCAATTTTGTTATTTGAGTGTTGTCTTCTATGTTCTAATGATTTGCTTGTGATATAGGTACACACAAAGATATCATGTAATTAGATCAAATGATATGTACATATTTATTAACTTGTAGACATGTGATGAAGATGTATATAATCCACGATAGGTTAATAATTGAGAAACCGAAAGGATCATTAGTTAGCTTATAACAATTTCTTTTGTCCAAGATAAATGGGGAGATGAATTATTAGTGTGACTTCTCATTGAATGTGTCATAAATTTTATACTCGTTACGAAATATTTGGATCTAAGATTGTAGAGAGATTGTCATTTAACGTCACTTGCAACCATTGATCCGAGACAGGCAAGCCCTATTGTCTCTAAAACAAATGAAGTTTCATTTTCAATTTCAATTCCTTCGTTACATGTGTTGTTAATGAGATATTTAATATTGGATTTAGATTGAATTTCTATGCATTATTTCCTTATGACAAAACAACCAAATATTATGATATCGACACTCATTCCATTCTATTCCATCCATCTCCCCCCTGGAGAAACTTAACATTGCCCTTATACCGTGATCCCGACTATAACGGCCTGAGCCCGCCACTCGCAAGATATTGTCCGCTTTGGACACACAGTCCTCACGGTTTTGTTCCTCCGAGGGTCGCCCATACAACCCCCGGAAAACGCGTCTTGAGAGTTAAAGGCAAGCCCAGCCTTATAAGCCAGCCCGGGATCCCCTCCCTAAGCGATGTGGGACAAGGGATGTCACAAACTCCCCCCTCAGCGGCACAGCGTCCCCGCTGTGCACCGCGTGCACCAGCGAGCGCCCACTGCGGTCCACACATGCTGTCGGGAGTCGGCTCTGATACCAATTATAACGGCCTGAGCCCGCCACTCGCAAGATATTGTCCGCTTTGGACACACAGTCCTCACGGTTTTGTTCCTCCGAGGGTCGCCCATACAACCCCGGAAAACGCGTCTTGAGAGTTAAAGGCAAGCCCAGCCTTATAAGCCAGCCGGGATCCCCTCCCTAAGCGATGTGGACAAGGGATGTCACACCGACCTCCTCAAATTTGGTGTTTGCGTCATTCTATTTCGAATGATGAACATACTCCTTCAGCTGCAGTTGCCCACTCCGTTCGATTTCATCCCTTTCCCATGCCCTTTTGTCACAGTGTTTTTGCTCTCTTTCCATTAGTACATGCCGCAATCTCTCTCTCTCTCTCTCTCTCTCTTCAGAGGGACATCGCTTCAAGGACCACATATGTTGCTAGACACCAGGGCTCTATGTCACAGGTTGCTTTCAAACAGGAGATGATAACCCCGGAGAAAAGGTCAAGGGTGGTGAATTGTATTTTGGCTGGTCATTTTGTGGTGATGTGCGTTGATGATAGGGCTAGCGTAAGCCCCCTTCCCAAAGTTACTTTCATCTTCACTTTCTTTTCTGTTTAGTGCTTTCATTTCAACTTGGTGCGAAGTATCGCTGCATTTACCAACAGACACCCCATTCAGCTGTGTTCCATGAGGGATACGCTTGTGGTCTCAATCTTGCTTGGGGGCTTCTCCCAATCCTCTTCCATCTTTGTATAGAGAAAGGGCATTATTGCACGGCTCCAATGAGAGGGGATGAACCGTTTTCCAAATATGGTATGGCTTTTGGATGTCTTGCATGCACTCACTTCTCATGCAGTAAGCTATATGTAGGCTTGTCTATTTTTGTTTGTTCTTATCTTCTTTCCTGCGAGCTCTTGCAATTTGGAGGTTTTGAAGCACGTTTTATATCTGATGTTAATGTGTTCGATCTAATCATTCCATGAATATTTTGCAACTGTATACATGGCCAGATCTCCTAGATGTCAATGGGATCATATCGCATCGATCTGTGGCTTCTTTTGCGTGTTCTCTAATCGAGCTTTCTGAGCAAGTCAGCCGCGGATGATGACAACAAACGGGTTGTATGATTCCCCCAGCAAATGTACATGTCTGGAGAAGAGAAGTCACAATGTGACGACAGGGACTCGAGGGATTAGGGTTTTGTCAGCTGCCACTAGAGCTAAGCCTCACGAAGTTTCTGGCCCTAATGAAAACCAGCTACAGACGACATTATTTGGCCAACTTAGGGACAGTTCTCTAGGGCGACAAAACATTTCAGCATATATATGCATAAATGTCTTGTGTTTCTCGAGTTGATTAGTTTGTCCTACGTTGTTGATCCACTATCTGATGATGTTTGGTTTGGATGGGATAGGAAATGGGCCACGTCAAGAAAAGCTGTCTCTCTTTTTATCCGATCTCCTTAGGGTAAGGGGAACCCACAAGTTTCTCTCTATCTCTATGCTATGTGATTTCATTAGATTGCTCTTGAAGTTTTTCCATTTTAATCATTGGGATTGGACACATTGGAGGTAACCATTGATTTTTTTTTTCTTTTTTTACCTAAATAAGATAAGATAATTAGATAGCAAAGCAGATTGCGTCACATGGATAATTGAATTAAAAAATGAACATATCACATGCAATGATTTTCATATTTGATTTTTCATAACTTCATTGATTCGAGGATTTCCTCTTTAAAAGCTCGTCATAAGTATTTATTGAAATCTCTCTTCTCTTATGACTTCGACCTATATTTCACAATCACCTTTTTCCCAACAGAGGAATCTCCCTCATTTCTCAACCTTGCTTAGTCCCTCTCCTTCAATATAAGGCTGGCAACATGGAACAAATGCTCCATCGTCTGTAGGACTTTGCTAGCATGACCGTTTTTTTTTTTTTTTTGTGATTGTGATAATAACGGCGTGTTGTGGGCTATAAATCTTTGAAGAAGTAGATCCCACAATAATTTATAAATTTTAATTATTTATTTTTTTAACCCACAATATGATGTCGTTCTAATGGTAGATAAAAAAAAAATTGTCAGTATAAGCATATTCCTTATCTATACCATCGCATGAATATCGATATTCCGCTTTGGCCTAGAATGGGAAAACAAAACATAGCTAAAATAATGAAGCCTATTGACACGTGGAACAACTTTCGTGGAAGATAAAAGCAAAAATCTGCCGTTCTGTACGTAAGGATATGAACTTTTTTCGCAATTGGTATAAGTTTTAACGAGCAAAGATAACTGTCAAAAGAAACATCGGTAGAAAAATTGGCCAGTGTCTTCTTGTTCCAAATAAATTCTTGGTAGCTTACCCACAGTTTTTTTTTTCTTTTTAAGATTACCGACATAAAATTGATAACTCCTTAAAAATTTGGTAAAGTTTTCAAAAGTAAATAAATAAATATTAATAAGCAATTCAAATAAGAATTAACACAACAAAACCAGTCGCTACCCTATTGAAAGAAAAGCTGGTAAGTTACTCGAACGAAGGACGGTGAATTCGTACAAGATCCAATGCATATAAGGTGCTTGCAAGAATGATAATTAAGAAATCGGTAAACCAAAAAAAAAATTGATGCATGAAGAAAACAAACAAATACGGGTAAGAAACTCGTACGAGAGTTGGTAATCCAAAAGCAGTTGGTAACGAAAATCGGATTGCCGGTCACTCAAATGAAAAAAGCGATGAAATGCATGCGAGAGTTGGTAAGCTTAATGCGAATTGCTAAGAAAAGTGAATAAAAGATAACTTGGTAATTTACAAACGGTTAAAAGAGTTCGTAATTTCACTAAAGCGTCGAGAAATCAGATAATTTGATATTGTGGGCTTTTCATTAAAAATCTGGCGAGGGATCCAAGCCCATAAACAAATGCCATCAACTGGGCCTTCGGACAAAAATAGACAGTGGGCTTTTGCGCTCACGACAATATCAACATTCATATCAACCCGACGAAAAAATTCTGCTTCCAATTTGGTTCGGAAAAAGAATGATACGGATTTTGCTAATTACTAGGAAAAAGAAATGGAAATGAAGAGAGAAAAAAAAAAAAAAGATAGGTATGATCGCGTTGCGGTTGGGAAACAAATTTTCACAATGCAAGAATTGTCGGCGACGACAACTTGTGAGGCGAGAATCCTCACGAAGGACATGGGCCTCTCGAGGGACAAGGTGAAAATGCGATAATCTATTTGGTTCAACATTTTGAAAGGGTTTTGGGACTCTAAAATCCCTTAACCAAATACAAATATTGTTTGATCCGTTTTTTTACTCAACTTTGGGGAAATGCATTTCCAAAAGCCCTTAAAGTCCTTTAGCTCAAAGTAATTCCGGAGATACTTTGAAAAGTTGCATTTTCGAAATGCAACTATAATTTTTTTAATTTTTTAATCTTTTTTATTTTCTTTTCCTTTTGTCTTTTCTCCTTCTTCCTCCTTCCTCCACTTGTTGTTCCCTTCTCTGTCGACGCAGACCTCGACGACGACGGTCACCGATGATGGACCATGACACATGGGCCTATGAGCTTGAGGCTCGACAGCGTGAGCCTGTTGCTGAGCCTTGATCTTGAGCAAACGAGGCTCAGCCTCAGGTTGTTGACCTTCGACAAGCTCGGGGTGAGGTTGAGCCTGGCCTGTGGCCAATGACAAGCTGAGAAGAAATTAATGAAGGAAGAATGAAAAAAAAAGAGAAAAAAATTAAAGAAAGTAATTAAATAATAAAATAATAAATAATTTTTATTCTGATATATATATATAATCATTAAAAAATTGAATTAATTACGGAAGGTATTTTTACCAAACAGCATTTTACGTTAAAGTTGCTTTCCAATGTATTTTTAAAATACATTTTACTAAACACTACTTGCATTTTGAAAAACCTCTTTAGCCCCAAGATATTTGCATTTTTTCTAATACCGTTTCCTTAAAATTGAATCAAACAGGCACAAATCAAGGATCCATATCCTGATCACTATGAGACAATGACAATGGCTGCATGAAATTCCATCATCCCCTCTTTCCATTGTGGTGTGAAAATCTTTGAATTGACGTCGCCCGCTCGTCGTGCTAAGGGTCGTCTTGATTGTGGCCACCATGACCGTGGCAATTGTTAGATGTAGAGTTTACTTTTTCAATTTTTTCAATTTTAATTGGATCATCTAATCCTTAGTTTCTTATTGAATCCGATATTTTTTTTTTTCTCAACCATATATTACATGGAAGCTGACCAAATAAATAAGATAAGCCCACGTCACTATCCGTAGTTTTTTTTTTTTAATCCAAACCTTCTTTCGAGATCTTTTGTTGGGGTTTTAGTGGGGCCTACTTTCACAGCTGAAATTTGATTATTCATGCATCCGATGATTTCGTTTCCTTTGTTACTAGATTGACCAAATGCGGAGTCGACCTGGAGTTTGGATTGAATGTACTTTGCGGGGGGGCCCACTTATCGACCAACCATCAAACGGCAAATCAACGCACACGCTCCACTTGTCGTCTCGGTATAGGTGGACCAAAGTAGAGAGAGAGAGAGAGAGAAGGATGAGTGGGGTCCAGAATTTGATATTAAAATAGCCTTGTAATTTGGTACCTAATTAATTATTCGAGAGAGTAAAGATGTTTAATCGATTGAATAATTTGAATGATTGGCAAAGGAAATAAAGTGATGGAAATGGACGAAACACGCGAAATCGGGAGGTCGACAATTCTCGACACGGCATCGAATGTGTTTCGAAACATGACACGTGCTTCGTCTGAGAGAAAATGTTTAAATCAGACACGACGCGGCAAAATTAGATAAGATAAAGTGTCCAAATGAGTAATCCGTCATTAGTCATGAGAAGCGGTATGATCAAAATGCAATGAAATGTATTTGCATCAACTAATATCATATCAGTAAATTCGTGTCGAGTTTGGCTTTTTACTTGTTAAATTCATGTCGGGTTCGGATCGTGTTCTTGTGTCGTCACCTTTGTATGAACAGATGCATGTCGAGTTAAGGTCAAGCTCTTTTGATGAAGATAGGCATAGGGGACACGACACGGGAAAAATCCATCTAACCGTCTTTGAAAAGGCCGGAAAGGGAAACCGGGGCTCTGCGCAATCACGAAGAAACGACCAAAACCGCTGGAATCTACCCTCGAACCCATCGTCGATGCCCAAAGTACGCTGCCGTATTTGTCGAAATTAGGTGAAAGCAACAGCCAAGAAACATCATTTGACGCTTGTCGTTTCCTTAGGATCCGACCCTCCCTTGATCATAATATGAAATCGTGACATGGAATCATGACAATGATCAGCCCAATGGATCGAAAGTTTGGTGGTGGGCCGGTGAAATTAGTCTTTAATTAACGAAATCTGTCCCCCCCACAAAAAAAGAGAGGCTTTATGTAGTGGAAAGTTGCCGGATGGGCAGCAATTATAGACTCATCAGGGATTAAAAAGCTTAATCTCAATCTCTGAACATTAATTCACGTTTAATTTAGTATTAGAAAGAGACATCACGCGTGGCCTCTTTTTCTTTTTTAACCTTTTTTTTTTTCGCAAAGTCTGAAGCGGATTTAGGTATTTGATTGCGTGTGGATCGTGACTTCCCTCCGTATCAATGATAAGAGTATACTTCAACACGCTTCCTGGTTTAGCAAGTACCGCTACATGAAAAATTGCTCCAACTCGTCAAGCGATCTTATGGTTAAGGATGTGCATGGTAATGTTTTTGGAAGTGGGATTTTTGCTTTGAAAATACTTCCGGAGCAGAAATCTATTTGTTAAAAAAATTTACTTCTGAAAGAAATTTATACTTCTCTTTCACTTCTAAAGTTATTTTCTCCTCAATTCGTGAATTTAAAAGAAAATATTTTTTAATTCAAGAAGTAATTCTCGCCTCGCCATTTTTTCACCGATCGCCGCCCATTGCCGCATTCGATCATCGCCAATTGCTGACCATCACTTGTCGCCACTTCCTGTAAACCTCCGCTGGCCGCCTCCACCCATTAATTGCCCCTGCAACCAACTATTGCTGGTTGCCACCCATTGTCGGCTCTGACCATTGCAACCCATTGCCAACCACCGACCGCTACTATCGCCCACCATTGCCCACCATCGTTAATCGTTGACGGCTACCACCATCGCTCGCCACCGACTATCACCCATCGCTGACCCCCTGGTTATCGCAGTCTACCGTCGACCTCCGTCGATTACTATCGCCGACTCATCGTCTTTGAAGTAAATAATAAATAATATATTTTTTATTTTTAAAAAGTAAATTATGTTTTAAAATAAATTTAAAAAGTTTAAAAATGAAGTAGGAATTTTTAGCTACCGATAATAACTTTTCATAGAAAGTTTTGTGTTAATAATGTTTTAGTAGTAGCAATTTTCAGTTATTTCCAAACGAATTTCTTTGATAAAAAATTAACTTATGGAGTAGAGGTAGAAAAATCAACTTCTAGCCAGAAATTGATTTTTGAAGCAAAAGTATTGTCATGTGTACCTTAAGGGCGCGCGTACGGAGAAATCAACTTATGACCATAAATTGATTTTTCTATTCTTGAGAAAAGTAATTTCTTTTTTTTACTTCTTCAACTGACTCCAAAATTTCTTAGCAAAAGAATGCTCCGAAATAGAAAAGTGAAATTATATAATCAAACAAATTTCTATTTGAGAAATATTGTTATGCAACATCCTAATTTGACAAGAGAAAATTGACTTAAGTAATTCCTTTTCTTTTAACAATAAAAAAAAACTCCACAAGTAGGGTAAATTCCGAAACCATGGAATTCGTCCCTAGCCCAGCGGGTCAAAACTTCTAAATGAGATCATGGCATTTTGAGAATATGAGTACACATTTTTCAAAGATGGAGGAACTTGGCTAGGCTACGACCACTGGAGAACTGCTTAGAGGCGGTTATAACGCGACCAGATTAAATACCATCGTTCGTCTACTAAAGCTCCGACACAACCAAACAAAAATGCAATCTTCCAATTATATTGACTTTCCTCCGTTAGATTCGCGTCATCGATTAAATTATGACATCTTTATCCTAGGCGTTAAGTCTTCGATTATATTCTGGTGCAGCATCTCTATGTTTTCAAGCTTTTTTCGCCGATTAAATTCCGACATTCTTGAAAAGTGACTATATTTTTCCAGTCTTGCTGTTGATTGGATTCCGACAAGATGTGTGCTCATGCGGTTCTATCTAAAGTGGAGTTGTTGATTTTTTCACGTGCCTATGATATCTCGTGTCTGGAGTTGACATATAATCTTGTCTCTTTCTAAGAAAATTCAAAAAACGATTTTCGGTGAAACATATGATCTTGTGGCATCAATTTCCACGAAACAGATCTCGACTGAGTTTAATGAAATAGAGAAATCCAATAAATGAGAGGGAGAGGGAGTTGCTGGAATAAGACCAACTAGAAAAGTATTAATCTCACGCAATGGATTTTTTTTTTTTTTTTTAAAAAAATTCCAAATAATGACCTTAAATATTCTCATTTTCTCAAATAAGAGTATGAAGTGTCATCTTTATTTTAAAAAAAATCTAATCAAAAGCATTTTTGTCATTTATTTTTTTTTCCTTTTTTTTCTCTTTTTTTTCCCTCTATTTCGAGCCAACAAGGGTGGCATCTCACTGGCCATTGAGTGAGGCCGAGGAGGGTTGGCTAGGGCTTGCCGGTCACTAGCGACCCTCACTAGATCTGGCAAGGGATTGGCCTCGCTTGTGGCTGGCGAATTCATCACTAGCCTAGGCAAAGCGAGGCCATCCTCACGGCCGTAAGGGTGCCTTGACGGTAGAGGTGCTGTCATTATCCTCGAAAACGCTACTGGTGTCGGACCAATATGTGTGAGAGGTATGCAATTAGGGCTTCTAGAGGGATCAGGACCTACAGATGCATCGAAGGAGGTATAAGGTGCCGTCAATGCGCCCTCATGATCGTGAGGACGACCTTGCACTGCCCAATCGAATGGCGCCCTAGATGGCTGCGAGAGACGTCTCGCCTAATGCGGTGAGGGTTGAGCTAGCCAACCACAAGTGAGGTCGCCCCTCGCCAGATTTGGGTGAGTATTATCTTGCTGCGGTTGACGAGGGCCTGGGCTAGGATCACCAGCGATCGACAAGCCTTAGCAAGCCCTAGCCGATCTTGCCTAGTGGGCAGCAAGGTTGGCAAGGCCTAAAACAAAGGAAAAAAAAAGAGAAAATAGAAAAAAAAGGAAAAAAGGAAAAAAGGAATGACAAAAATGCATTTGGTCAGATCATTTTTTAAATTCAAAGAGAGCACTTCAAGTTTTTATTTGAAATAAAATTCATTTCAGATCTTTATTTGAGAAAATGAAAGTACTTTATGCTTTTATTTGATTTTTTATTTTTATCTTTCTCGGATCCAATTCGAAAATAAAAAAAAAATTATCCCAACTTTTCTCCTCCAATAATTTTCTTATCTGTGGCTGGCGGGAATTAAAGGAAGCAGCAAATCCATGGGCGCACGCAAAACCGTAACTTCCCACGTGGCATCGCACGTGCCTCCGCGGAGCCATTTTCATTTAGGACAGTCAGTCAGTCAGTCAGTCAGTCAGTCGCTAACTATTGTTCTGTGCAGCTGGTCCTGTTCGCGGCTTTCTCGCCTAACTCGACACGCTTTTGCTCCCTAACTGACCAGGCTGTCTTTCTCCTTGCTCCATCTTATCTCCTAACTTCCACTGTAACCCCAGGGAGCAGTGACGGCACCATGACCTAAAGCTCGATCCTAGCCGTCTATTCCTCCACGTCACGTGAAAGAAATCTCGCTCGGGACACGATTAGGGAATGTCAACGCAAAACGCCAGGGATTATCATTAGCAGAGGATAATTTTTTTTTTTTTTTGGCAAATTGATTTGAAAAACGACATAAGAGTCTCTTTCCACTGAATGGGAGGGGAACGCTAATCCCGGTCGGAGAAACGGTCCGCCGTCGGTCGAAGCAGCACGGTGAAGCTAACCGGTTCGTGAGGTGAACCGGTCTGGTGGTAGCGTCAGCTTTACTTTGCCGTGAAAGGAAAGCCACCACAGGGAGAGAGGCTACCGAACACTCAGTAAATGCGTTTTGTTTTATGTCAATCAATAAGAAACGAATCCCAGAGTGAATGCGTGACAGAAGAAACGCAAAAGGATTAGCTGGGGAGGGGGAGAGAGAGATTGAAGACGTCGAGGTTCCTTCCATGGCGCTCACTCCGACTTCCTTCAATCGTTAGACAGGGAAGGGGGAAGCGATTCGCTTGATTAGGGCTTCGGTTTCTCGCTTTTGGTGGAATCGGGTCGAGTCTTCTTCTCCTTTGGTTCATGAATTGGTGAGGGAAGGGACTGGAGGAAGCAGCGGACAGATGATGAGCTGGCGAAGGGTGTTGAAGTCCGTACAGGCGCTGGTGGCGCACAGCCTCCTGCTCGCCTTCACTCTTCTGCTCGTTCTCAAGCTTGATTACATCGTCTTCTACTCCTGGTGGTCAGTTCTCTGCTAGGTCGCTATTGATGCGTAGGGGAATGTCTTGTCTCATATCTCTGTGGCCGATTATTTGGACGATTTCTAGGTCTTGTCAGCTGAGGCTCTGTTGATTGAGTCTTCGTGTGTTAAAGGTGTTAATTGTGCGATTGATTGGGTCGGAGCTGCGTCTCTCGTTTCTTTTCTGGGCAAGGAACCTTCTCTTCTCTTTTCTTTTCTTTTTCCCCCTTTCCTAATTTCTTTGTTGTCCGCAAAAAACTTCTTCGTATAATCGCCAGTCTCTTCTTGACAGACAGTGACTTGGGTTGATTTCGTGAATTCCTGTGTTCTATTGATACTTGACCGTGTATGCGCGTTTCTTGTATGCCAATTGAGCGCATGATTATTCCAAAATGGAAAAGAAATCCGGGACTCGATTTCCAAAAATGGAAAAGAAATCCGGGACTTGATTTTCTTTTCATGATTTAGGCACTAAGTTGAGGCTCTTGGGAGTTCTTTACCCCTATCATTGAGAATTGGCGAATGTAATCTTGCAATATGGTTTTATTGATGGGAAGGGATGTAGGAAATTATGGGAGGCCGATAATCAATTTAACAGTGCTTAAGCCATTAATCTTGTGAACATTGGAATTATGTTACTTGTAAGTGCTCCTGTATGGGATGTAAGGCAAGACTGAAGAAACCGGTGATTAAGCATGCTAAATTAAGTTTGAAAGATGCAGATTTGTCAGACGCATGACGAGTGATCACACCTCTCGGTGTCCTTTGGAAATCCTGTAGCATCTATGTGCATTGACATGTCTTCAACCTTGCTTTTCCACTACTTTTTTTTTTCGTTAAGTAATATCGGGGTTAACATCTGCTGACCTTGACATGCAGGATAATCTTTTTGCCGCTTTGGGTATTTCATGCAGTTATTGCCAGAGGGAGATTTTCATTACCAGCACCGTCAGTTCCCCATAATCGTCATGTAGGTCCAATAGAGCTTCCAAAAGCGTGGTTCTTTCTGCCCCCGCTCATCCCGTCTTTGTTTGTTAATGTCTCAAAACTTAATCTTGTAGCAAGACTCTGGGACTTTATTGACTTTTCTCTCTTTGGACAGTGGGCCCCTTGCCATGCCATTGTGGCGACACCTTTGCTTGTTGCATTTGAATTGCTTCTTTGTATATATCTGGAGAGCGTTTATGGTACAGTCTACCTTCTTTGCATCATTGGTTTGTTAGACTTCGGATTATCCTATGTTTTTCCAGTTTTTCTGAACCGCAATAACCACTCAGAATTGCATACTTTGTATGTCTGCCGATATCTTTGCAAGGAATATTGTGCTGTATCATTGGTCTTTCCACGGTTTCCCGATGCATTCCTGTTGTTTTGTCGATTCATTTTCTCTTTTTCTTTGTAAGAGTGGGATATTCCTGAGAATTATGAACTGTCATTCTGAGTTATAACTGATCTCCTTCATTTTCTTTGTTTCCTTTCTTGTGCAGTTCATAGCTATCCCGCTGTGAACTTGAAGATTGTTTTTCTTCCTCTGTTGGCACTGGAAATAATTATTCTTATTGACAACTTTAGGTATGTTCTCTTGTGATTGTTGATTTATGTTACTATTGATGGAAGACTGCTAGACATTTTTTTTTTTAAGTGGTTACTTTAATTTATTTGCAAGCAACACATGGTCTCTCTTTTTGGCTTGTGGATATCAATAAGATGGATAATCGCATGATCAATCAAGAAATGAATTCATCGTTACAGTTATTTCGGCGTTAAGATTGAAATTGTAGAAATATTGGTGGGATAGTTCGGTGGCTGGTTTGCATAAGATTATCTGCATGCTTATATGGACTAATGTGGGGAACAGACTAAGAATCTGGATTGTTGCTTGCGTTTGCACTTGGGTGTTCTCATAGGCACTGTCTTATCTTATTGTTTTGTTACAGAAGGAATTCTCATTCAACTGCATTAATCAGCGAGTATGTGTGTTTAATCTTTATGTCAGTCTCTTTCTATACACTATAGTTCAAAACCTACTGAATGATTGGCAAGAAAAATATCGTTAGGTATATATACGTTTAACTTCCGTGACGCAATTGGTGATATTGTTGAATTCATCATCTCGTTCTTCCTGCACCATCAAATACCATCTCACTGGAACTGATCTTGGACCTTGTTAGTCTCTCTTTCTCTTGGCGTACTTTTTGAAGTTCTTTCCACCATCATGAAGTCACAAGTATTTGGTGCTATAGCCTACAGTACTCTCATTTTGGACTTCAGGTCTCCAGGAGCCTTTTTTTCCCATGCCTAGTGCAGTAGTCGTTTTCTGAACCTCATGTCTGATAGCTCAACTTCTATGGTTTACAGAATGTGTAGGGCTCTGATGCCGGGGGATGATGAAAGCACGAGTGACGAGGCAATATGGGAGACACTTCCTGTAAGTTGTTTTAATTTGGTGAAAATGTCATTAACCTATACCTGGACACTGGAAAGCTATTTTTTGATGCATGCTCTATATCATTTTTTGTCATCTCATTATAATTGCTTAGGTGACAGTTGTTCCTAATTTTGACGTATTACCTGTTACATTTTCTGGGATATTGGCATTAATTTTATGTAGGGATGATGATCTGGTAGAATTACACTTCGGATGGCATACTATGGCAAGTTGTTGGGGTGTTTAGCAGGACCACCTTTGTATCTGAAATATCTCAAAGACAGGGCATTGACCTGTCCCTTTTCTCAAGCATTTTCACTGATTCATGCTCTCTGGTGCCTTTATTTCTTTTCAGAATGCGTTATTGATGAGTTATCAATCTCTTTGCTGACAGCACTTCTGGGTTGCAATCTCCATGATCTTCTTTGTTGCTGCCACAGTCTTCACCTTGCTTAAGCTGTGTGGTACGTTAAGCTAAACTTTTATCAATCTTTGTTTGATAACTTCCGACTAGAAGTGGTTCTGGTGATGAAAGTTGATGCTTAGTTACAATCTGAAAGGTGCTAATCCCACTTATTTATGTGGAGGTGGACAGGCAATTGTTGTTAATATCCTAAGGGTCCTGTCAAATACATATGATTGTGTGTGAATTCAGTCTGCCATGCATGCTCTGGAACATATGCAGTATGGATGTTTTACTTGTCCTGTATCTTTATCCCCGTTTCCCACATTTACCTTTTTTGATATCTACAATTTTCGTATTTGAACCAAACAATTCTTTACTTGTTCACATTTAATTTAACTTGCAATTTTTCAAGAGCTAATATCTCCTGCATATAGAGGGGGGGATTTTCTATGTTCCAGAGTGTCCTGTTTAGTCGTTTCTATTTATTTATATTTATATTTATTTATTTTTATTTTTGGGATACCCATATCTTTGCTTTTATTTTAATATATTTTAAGCTTTTCGCTTCCGACTCCAACTAGTTTGGGATAAAGGTGATGTTGATGTTAAGCTTTTCGCTTCGGATTCATCGACCGCCGACCCCAACTGGTTTGATAAAGGTGATGTTGATGTTGATGTAATATCTCCTGCATGTTTAACGCAGTTTAGGTTGCATGTTTAACGCAGTTTAGGTTTATGTTCTGCGCTTTACACTTGACATTACCACTAGGCAGTGTTTGTTGCTGATTTTTTTTAAAGAAGTGGTGATTTCTCTAGTGTGATAGTCACCTCTCAGTCTTGACATAGACAAATTGGCAGATTGGATTTTTGTGTCTGGATTCAGACAAGTTTAGTAATAGTATCATAGAGAAGATTCTGGCGTTTGCATCTTCTGAAGTGCCACTTTTTCAATTAGTTGGGCCATTTATGTGTCTTCTCGAACATCTTCTAATCTCAAGTAAATGTACAACGTGACAGGAAGAATAGGGAAAGTGGATTTACAATACTAAATCAACTGCTTAATTTGAAGGACCAAAGACTTGGGAGGCTGCCTATATTACCTTCCAAAAAGTTCATGTTAACCTTTTCTCTTATTTTGTTTTTCAGGAGATGTCGGTGCTCTTGGCTGGTGGACTTATTTATAAATTTTGGGTACATACTCCTCAATCTCTGTGGCGATACTTTTATTGTGTGGATAATTACTGTACATCTGCAGTTTGCCCCAGGCATTAGTCTATGCAGCACCCAGTTTTTTAGATTCTTGGCGAGTTATAGTTTACAGCCTTTTCTATTCATCGTGGCATTTTGATTCTTGGAACATACAATCTGTCTCTTGGAAATAAAGTCAAATGATGAATATCGATAACATTTTCTGAGCTTTGTGCCTTGTTTGCTCCTCACTGAACATCTATGTTTCCTGTGAGTTTTGTGACAGAAGAATGAAGTAACATTGCCTTTTTCTGCAGCATTGCAGAGTGCTCGCCTGCCTTGTTTGCACTAAGTGGTCTAATCCATAATACATCGAATTCTTGCATAAGGGCCCAGCTCGTCTCTGCACTATTACATATCATGACTGGAACTGTGGCTAGTAGTTTCATCAACTGAGAATCAGAATGAGGATCGACTATGTGGTTTTGCCAGAAATTGGTGGCCACATTATGAAACTTCCAATTATTGGTTTCCAGGTCCTCCTTTGTATGCGCTTAGAGGTGTGTGTACAATCCTATTATATCTTAGTATTTGACATCTGCCTTTTTCTTTTTAACATAGAATGCTATCAAATGATGTGGAACCCTTCTTTGACAATTTCTTTATTTGTTATAAATTTCAGGGACACCTGCTGCTGCAAGATATATACCAGTCCCCAATTCTTTTCTCTCCACTGTTCCTTTGCAAGTACTGCTGTATCTATTTGCTGCTTCTAGGTTAGTGAGAGAAATAGTTCTTCTTCTGCGGAGTGGTGCTTGTGCTGGAAGATACTTTATATATTCGTCAAGAGTTCATGACTGTCTAGCATTCTGCACCATGGTTCCCGTAATATGACACGTATAACTAAACGATACTCTGCATGCCATTGGACAAATAAAATGTGATCATCTGCTTTGCAAGTTATTCTTACTGCATGTGGACACCTGTTCATCAGGCTGTTGGGATGGTGGTCAATTGATGAGGGAAGCCGTGAGGAACAAGCCCGGCTGTTCCAAGAGGGTGCTTCTGGTAGGTTTTGCCTTTGCAATTAAATATATCTTCTATGACTTGCTTAGTTTTCATTCTACTGCTTTCACAATGCACCTTTTTTATGGCGTTCCCGTTTCCATTGGTCTGCCTTTTTATCTGCAGCTATAACACCTTTTGTGGTTATTTTCCAGAAGTAGTGAAAAAAAGGCCTAAAAGGGATCTAGCTGAGGAGGTATGCTCTCCATCTTCTTTTCTTTGATATAACTACATTAGAAAGAATTCTTATATTGATCTGCCCAAAACTTGTCCACATCATATTGTTGAAATAAGGAGTTACCATCGCATTTTGTTTTTTAGGTTTGGAGACTTCAAGCAGCTCTAGGTGAGCAAACAGAAATCACAAATTCAGCCAGCAGGAATTCGAAAGACTTCAAAATGTAAGAGCTTATCAAATTTTATTTTTTCTGCCACATTTTCTGTGAACCATGATTAGTTTGCAATTCTAGCATTGTCAGGGCTCATAATTTAAGTCGCTGTCCACCATAGATGTACGTGAAAGGCGATGCCTTCGCTTGCTTCAAAATCACAACTAGAACACTTCAGGAATTTCTTGTTTTCACATGGATCTTTACATCTGTTGAAGACTGATAGCTTTATTCCCTTGGCATCATTCAAAGCAACGAATTGAACCCATCCCCCGCACCCCTCACTGCCGTTTTAGGCCAAAAAGATTTGTTGACTTTTGTGCTTTAGGGAGATCCCTTCTCCCAATTGCTCATTTATTTTGGATTGAGGCCCCAGCATTATGGATCATTTAACCTTGGCTCCTTTACAATGAACTTACCGATTAAAGTTAATGCAATGTGGGACAGAGGAATTCTCATTTCTCCTTGGTATTTTCATAAATGTGGAAGAAGAAACCTCTGCTGAAGACTTTTTCACTGTATACTGTATGAATTTACAGTTAGTGCAGGTTTATCTTGTAAGCTTTTCTTCATATTTTGGCAGGAGAAAGTCTTGTTAGGGTTTGTTTTGAGAGAGAAATTAGCATCGTATTGCTTCCTGTCGTCACCGTGTTCTTTGCAGGTATGGTTATGTAATGGGGTGCTGTTAAAGTTCTCTTGGTTATTATACCTACCATATGGCGGATTTTCTCTCTTTTCTCGTAGCAAGTTTTTTTCTCTCTGTTGTGCAGTACATGCTGTGACAAATGTAAGAAGTGCCCAATTTGCCGTGTTTCCTAGAGGAGCGGTTACCTGTATATGATGTTTTAGGTATAATCTTGCAAATCTCTTTTCTCCCTTTTTATCTGATTTTCTTTTATATAAATCAGCTGGAGTGGGGCTAGCAGATGGTGAAAAAACTCTTAACCAAACTGATGGTTTACAGATACTTTGTAGATGGTGTTACTGGTTTGAGTAAAGCATTAGCGACTTTCAGAATAAAAATTCTCATCTGTTATTTTTGTTTTTTTTTTTTTGTATCTTTCATTCAAAATTGTAAATGCTCTGTACTTGGATCTTAAGTTTCCGTTAAAGACGTTTGGTTGTTGGGTTAAAAAACAGGGAAGTTTGGTGCTTGAATGCTTCAGCACTACTTGTATCCATGGCATGGGCTGTATAGGTAGCTTAATCCTATGAGCCAAGGTTGATTGCTCCTCTTGTGCCACAATCTTTGTATTATCGGCGTTTTGCAGGAAAATATTGCATCTCTACTAATGCTATCATGTCATGTGGCCATTATTTTTTGCGTCTCTACCATTAGTATGGAGTGCCGGTAGGATCGACCTTACCTTCGATTAGTTTGGCCATGATCATCAGTGGGATGACATTATGGTTATTCATGCGACAGGTCATCCTGTCCGTGTGAATTATTGGTGTCATTTTGTTGTTAAGAAAATATTTCAATGTGATTAATTTGTTTCTCCGGGCTAACTGCCTGTTCAAAACATGTTAAATTGTGTCATTTTTCAGCTAGTCGTATAACGTTGCGTCAAGTAGGGTTTCTCAAGTCACGTCAAGAATTTGACCTTATTTCAAGTGGACTATTGTTTACCAGGAGTAAGGAGTACTAATAATTGCGACAAGAACACTAGAGATTTCAAAATTACGTGTGGTTTTTAGTTAAATATCATGATAATTTTCTTTTCGCTCTTTTGAGTATCACGTCGAAGTAAAATCATTCATGTTAGTGCCTAATTCGATAATTTGTCTTTTGTGGGTTTTTTTATTTAATTTCTCAATTTGACATGACTTTGTATAAAGAAATTGAAATCTAACCTGTAATATCTTCGTCAACATAGCTAAAAGTATTGACAAAGAAATTCAAATTATTTGAGAGAACTATTTGGCTAGTTTAGTAAGTACGAAGGACGCTTGCAATTGCAGCCTTTGCTTCTCGGTTGGATCCTTGAAATGGGAAGCTAGGGTGTGTTTAATAATTTTTCTGTTCTCAGAAATAATTTCTTCTCAAAATTACAGATGAACACCCTTTAGTGTTCATCTATAATTTACATATCCAAATGGATTTTCGTTCATTTTTTATTTTTATTTTGGGAATAAAATAACGGAAAAATAGAGAATCGGAAATGTTATCAAACACGCTTTAAATAAGCTCTCTCTCCTCACCTTTGCCGCCTACTCCTTCTTCTCCGCAACGACCTACACCTTCTCCCTTTCGAGACCCTCTTTTGAGACCCTCACTCTCGAATCCATCTCCACCTTGCCTCCTTCTCCCTGGACTCTCTCATCTCTCTTGGTTGATACAATCATGAACCACTTCTCTTGCTTTTACCCTCGTTAAGAATTTGATGAGATGATTTGACTAATTTGAAGAATGGGGGTCCCATTAGAGTTCTTGAAGAAGCAAGTTGAATTTTGCCCCATTTTTTAAAATTAGGCTAGGGTTGTTCAATTACATATCTAAACGGTGTTGTTTGCCTTCCTAATTGCCAACTTCAACTTATTGGCGTGCCACGTCAGATGATATATTCTTAATTTATACCATATCTGATTTTATGGCGAGGCAAATGTGATGCACTCAAGTGATTGATTTTTGTGGCATTCAAATGAGTGAAATTTTATGTTGCAGAAATGATCAAATAGTTAAATATATAGAACGATTAAATAAATCTAATGTTAGATTTACGTGGTTCTGACATTCATGAGAAAATATCAACGAATTTCACTGTATATCAAGAGATACAAAGGAGATTACAACCACATCACTCAAATACTTTAAGAGTTTCTTAATCCCTAATTACACTCAATGACCCACGCAGTGTTTAGCCCCACAATTCCTTACGAAATAATTTTCCAATCTCGTGATAGGATTACACAAATCTAACTACAACATTTAATTGCTTCAACACTCTATTGCTTCTGGGTGTAATTCACGGGAAATCGACTCTTAGAATACTCTTCACAATGAAGACACTGTTTATATAGACGAGTAAAATAGGAAACATACTTTTATAAAAAATTACTCAACTAGGAAAACAACTTAAATTATGAAAGTTCTCTTTGGGTTTAAACTCGAGGCATATTTTAACAACTTAAGTGAGTGTAGTACGAAAATTATGTAGTGGATAAACTAGGCTATAATTGGCAGCCAAGAACTTCACCTATTTAGGATCTATTTCTTCCCAAAAACTAAACCAGCAAAATTGACTTAACCTCAGCAACTATCAGCATTATATTCCAACTATTCTACCTCAAACAAGTAAATATAATGCCAAAATGTTAAAACGACAAGGCAACAACAATACAAAAAATTTTTATGTGGAAAACCCAATGAGGGAATTATCACATACAGCTCAAAAAAATTTCACTAATCACCAAAAATAGTAGGATACACAAAGGTTCTTATCTAGTCACATGGTGGAGGTTCCACATCATGAATACAACAATATTTCATTACATGAAGGTGGATTAACACAAATGGTGTAAAAAGCCCTAATCGCAATTGAAGAAAACGAGAGACAATTTGAGATGGTTCTCAACAAATGAAAATGATCAACTCGTATGTCTCATCTCACAAACAACATAATAAAATTTGAGCCAATTTTGACAACGTTTGGCTGCTAAATCATTGTCGAAAGTTGCCATCTTTTTCCCCTCTTTGCCGCATGTGTCCTTCTTAGTGAACGCGTGCGTGCACGCATACACACACACACACACTCTCTCTCTCTCTCTCTCTCCTATTTTTTCTTCTCCACGAACAACCCTCACTTTTTTCTTTTCCTTTTTGGCTTTTGGCTTTTTTTTTTTAAATTATTGTATCATGTTAGATGGGCTCACAAAGAGGTAGAGGAAGCCAACAACCCCCTCCCCCCCCCCCCCCCCCCCCAAAAAAAAAAAAAAACCACCTCACACGGGGAGTTCTATTTTGCCCACTTTTTTCTACAAGAATCAAGTTTCATCACGAGCTAGGCTTTGGTTATCATATTAGATCAATTGTCGTCGGTGTAGACTCTCTCAAGTAGGAAGAGCTTCTCTTCTAATTTCTCTTAGATTCAATGATATTTCACATCATTATGCTTCGATCTAGAATGCAAAATTGGATTTTTGCTAAGATAGAAAGCACTGGCACTTTCATAATAATTAAAAAAAAATTCTCTTGTTTCAAGTCTAACTCTTTTAGGAATTTCGGCAAGCACAAGATTCCTTACCTCCTTCGATAATAGTAATATATTTTGATTCAATCGTAACAACACATTTTTTGGAAGATTGATTGCCACGAAACTACTCCCTTACAAAAGTCATCATATAACATGATTTGAACTTTTCAAGGGTCAACGTCACCGGCATAGTCTGCATTTGAATAGCCACTCTACTCAAGCTTTCTATTTTCATAACCCAAGCAGAATTTAAAAGTGCCTTTGACATACTTCAAAATCCATTTAACAATGATCCAATGGTCTTTGCTTGCATTTAGGGAAAAAAATCGCAACACCAACTACATGGGTAATGTCTAGTCTTGTAAAAACCATGACATACCTCAAGCTACTCACCATCGATGCAAATGGAGTACTTACCGGTTTACATATCTTTTCAATATACTTCTCCTAAGATAGCCAAAGTTCCTTATTCTTCCTGTTATGAGTAATTCTCATACCAAGAATTTTCTTAGCCGGTAATAGATCCTTTAATGCAAAGGTTTTGCTCAAATAATTTTTTTAAGCTTTTGCTTTTCTTAGCATCATGCCCAATTATCAACATGTCATTCACATAGAGTAGGAGGATAATAAAATTATTATTTGTGAATTTTTTCATAAATATACAAGAATCACAGTTTGTTTTCCATATCCATGATCTTCCATAAATTATTCAAACTTTATGTACCATTGCTTTGGCATTTGCTTTAGACCATGTATATTTTTCCCCAACCTGCATACAAGGTGCTCAGTGCCTCCAGCTTTAAAAAACTATGGCTACTCTATGTATATTTCTTCTTCTAAGTCTCTATGAAGAAAAATTGTCTTTACATCAAGACATTTGATTTTTAAATCCAAGCTGGCTACCAACCAAAGAACAACTTGAATAGAAAGCATTTTTACAACTAATGAAAAGATCTCTTCAAAATCAATTCATTTCTTCAAATGAAAGCCCTTTACAACAAAACTTGTACCGTGGTTACAAACTACTTTCTTTCATCATTAATACACCCACTTATTTTTTAGTGTTTTCTTGCCTTTAGACAACTTTACTAATTCAAATTTGTGGTTCTCATTCAAAGATTTGAGCTCCTCTTGCATGGGTTCATACCACTCAGCCTTTGGATTAAATGAGGCTTAAGTACACTATAAGTGTCAAAACTTATATACGGTACTTAATTTAGTGTCAAAACTTACCTACGGTGCTTAATTTAATATCAAAACTTTCAAAATGATCACTTTAATGCCAAAATGTTTAATACGATCACTTGAGTGTCATGTTTTTTTTTTAAAAACGCTCACTTCAGTGCCAACTCTGGTGAGCTACGCCACCTCAAATAGGAGTTATTTAGTATTTAAGTGATCGTTTTGAAAATTTTGACGCTAAAATTTTTGGCACTTGTAATGTATTTTAGACGATTATTGATATAGCCTCTTCATAGGTTTCTAGCTCTTCTGCATCCATGAGTAACACATATTTATGCGATTGATATCTTTTGTGAAGGACTATGCTCTCTTGCAGATCTTCTAACTTGAGGAAGAAGCAATTGTTCTTTCTCAATTGGCTTGACAGGCTATGGCTCTGGCTCAATTATTTCACCTATCTCAGTTGAAGAATTAATATGCTGTGAGGATCAACATTTCATGATTTCCATGCACTTCTCCATCATGATTTCTATCCAATGCTTTGGGAGGATTTGGGCCGAAACTAATAGAGTGTCAAGTTACATTCTTTGACCTCCTGTGCTTGGCGATGTCTTCAATGGCTTCATGCTCAAAGAAAACCGTATCTTGGCTTCTAATGACTTTCTTTGCAGCTGGATCTCATAACCTATAGCCAAATGCTTTATATCTATAACCTAAGAAGATACACTACTTTGATTTATGATTAGCTTGGACCTTTTATTTCTTGCAACATGCACGAATACTCGACAACTGAAAACTTTTAGATGACTATATGAAAGATCTTTCCCATTCTAAAATTTTTGCGAAACATCTCCCTTAAGAGGAACTGAAGGTGAAAGATTTATCAAGTCCATTATTGTTCTCATTGTTTCACCTTATAATGACTTAGGCAACCTCACATGAGAGAGAATACACAAAAATCTGATCATTAATTGCTCGGTTCATTCTCTCTACTACTTTATTATGTTGTGGCATTTTCAAATAGTCTTCTCAAGCTTGATATCCTAGTCTTTGCAATAATATTCAAGTGAGCCTCTATATTCACTACCTTTGTCAACTGAACATTTCAACTTCTTTCCGATTTCTCTTTCTACGTTGACAAGAAATTGTTGGAAAGCTGTAAGTATATGATCTTTGGATTTCAAAGCAACAACCCACACTTTTCTAGGGCAGTCATTAACAAATGTGACAAATTGTAATGCACCATCAAATATTCTAGCATCTATACAACAAATATTAGGGTGAACTAAATCAAGTATATCTGATTTTGTGTCTTAGAGGAACTATGAAATGAGAATCTCTATTGCTTACCTGTTAGGTAGTTCGTACATTCCTTCTTATCTCATTCAATGGTAGACGATTCTCTTTAGCAAGAGTTTCAAGCTCGTTTTCGCTAAGATGACCAAGTCTTCTATGCCATAGCATGTACCTCTTCCTCAGTCAACTTAGCTTTTATGGTGTAGAGAGTGCATGTCTTTTTGCCCTTAGCTATCATCATGGAAACCTTTAGTAAATTTTAATTTGCCATCATAGAAGGAATTGCAATAACCATTATCATCTAAGATACATGTGGAGATCAAGTGAACTTAAATGTCCAGGACATATCTCACATTTTTCAAAAGCAAATTACATCCGACGTCGGTTCAAATAAACATCTCATGCTGATAAACTTGAAAATACCATTGTTTTCCATCCTAACATAACCAAAATCACTGCCACAATAGGATGTGAAGTAGTCACGCCATGAGGTGACATGAAATGAAGCTGCATAATCAATAACCCAACTAGATTCTTGGCATGTAAGGTTTACACAAGTATCGTTATAGATGAACACAATAGTCATTGAATGTAATTGTTGTTGTAATCTGTTGCTCTTCTTTCTTTTGATTTCCATTTTTATGATGAGATCGATCTCCCTTTGGCAAGATGCATTCTCTAGCATAATATCCAATTTTTGCTACAATCGTAACACTTCAAATTCTTCCACGACCTTGATTTCGACATTTCTCTTGACTTGCCTCCTTTATCATAACTCTGAAAATTTCTCGATTAGTTTCTCCCCCGGTTTCCTATGACAAAAGCCCCTAGGTGAGAAGTATAATTCATGCCTTTTCTCTTGGTTTCCTCATTGAATAGGCATTCTTTAACCATGCTTATAGAAAACACCATAAGGAGCAAAATTGTTCAATGCGACAACTAAGGTATCCAAACTTTTGGGGGCGAGTTCCAGGCATATGATTGCAATACATCATCAAGGTCAATCTCAAGACAGTGATTTACCAAATCTTGAGATTCACTCAAGTGTTTTATCATGCTATTTTCCTCATTGTATCTCAAATTTACACAAGTTTTTATATAAAAATGCTTTATTTTGTGGGGGCTCTCCTTTCATAATGCTCTTGTAATTTCTTCCACAAAGTTTCAACATTCGTTTGTTGAGCAACATGATAAAATACATTATCGTCAATCGATTGATAAATACACCCAACCGTTTTCGATCATTTGCTCTCATTCTTTATCTTCATTGTCTTCTTTAGCCTCATCACTATCGACAGGATCATACAAAATTTATAGCATAATATGTCATCCATCTAAGACTTCCAAATAGAGTAATTCGAGACATCTAAATTAAACATTGTGCCAGTATTTCCCTCCATTCATTTAGCTATCCACGCTGACTCTGATACTACTTTGTTGGAGAGAACCATGTAACAATTTGCCAAGAACTTTACCTGTCGATGATCTATTTTTTTTTGCCAAAACTAAACCAACAAAATTGACTTAACCCTAGCAAAGAACCAGCAATATATTTTAGCTATACAACTTCAAAATAAGTAAATATAATGCTAAAATGTTAATGAGACAAGGCAAAAACAATAGCAAGATTTTTACGTGGAAAACTCAATGTGGGAAAAATCACGAACCACTAAAAGGGCTCCTACTATCACCAAGAATAGTAGGATACAAAAATGATATTCTCTAGTAATACAATAGAGACTCAACATCAACAATGCAACAATATTTCATTAGCACGAAGGTCGATTAACACCAATGGAGTAAGAAACCCTAAGTGTGACCGGAGAAAATGAGAAACAATTTGAGAAGATTTTCAATGGATGAAACCGATGTCTTAAGTCTTTCTCTCGTGAACAACATATTGAAATTTGAGTCAATTCCAACAACATTTGGCCATCAAATTTTTTCTGAAAGTTTCCGTCTTTTTCCCCTCTTCTCCGCATGTGTTTCTCTTGACGAACGCTCTCTCCCTTCTATATTTTCTTCTCCATGAAAAGCCCTCACTTTTTGTTCTTAGACTTTTTTTTTATTATGTTATGTTAGCTGAGCCCTGCAAAAAAGGTGAATCCAACCAACATTATGGCACTCCTAGTGTTCTTATCCCAATAATAATCACTCTCTAGCTACTTATGTCTAGTATATGGTCCAACTAACAGTTGCTGTTTGATTCATATCAAACAAATATCATCAACCAAATATAGAGCTATCGATTTTGGAACTTTAGGAATCTTATTTTTAGAAGTTTGAAAGTTTTTTTTTATTTTATGTATTTATTTTTTTGCAAGTAGATTTTCCAAAATTACTTTTGGGTATAAAAATACCCGCCTAAGCTTAATGGAGATATTAGAATGATTTCCAATTCAATATGGTATCCGAGCCATTTAAGGCTCATAACTCTTTTCAACCCTAGTTTTCTTCTTCTTCTTCTTTTCCTACAATGGTGGTCGACATGGCTCTAAATAGCTTCGGTGCTGCCACCCTCACCACAAACCCTTCTTCTACACCTCCTCAATTTAGATTTGCTCATCACTTTCTTCCTCTCTCTACACTTTATATCATCTAATTAGTTGCTATGGAAAGCATAGGTTCTCCCGTTTCTCCATGGATAAAAGCTCTATGGTCATGCCAATGTAACTAAAATGGGTCCCTCTAATAAAGCCCAAGCAGGTCTCTAGTGACGACAAGATGCTTCCATCATGAGTCTTCTAATTTTGTCCCACTTAGAATCGATTGTATCTCTCATTTTGGGATGCTCTCAATGCTTGCTTTGGCTTTGCTTCTGCTAGATGTATACTCTTTCTTCATCTCAGTTTTCAACATCAGTAACTAAATCCATTGCTGATGAGATAGGTGCTGTAGGTAATCCTCTTGAACCAGAGAATTTCAATGTCCACATCTTCCTTGGTATTCGATTTGATCTCTAGGACATTGTTCCTACATTACTTGATCATTTTGAACCAATCTCATTCACAGATCTTCAGGGCCTTCTCCTTAGTCACAGAGTATTAAGGCCTTCCAAAAGTTACAGATCTCCAAGCTTTCCTCTCAAGCTAATTCTGCTACAGCCAACTTTGCTCAACGAGATTCCTTCACTTCTGTCCCCACCCCTCCTGGTTCCTCTTTCTCTTGCCGGTTAGTCTAGAGGTCGTGATGGTTACAGCGGTCGCTTTGGCCATAGTCATGGTGCTTGTGGTGCTTAATAGGGTCAATTGTAGTGTTCCATTTATCAACTTAGAGATCACACTATTGCCAAATGCTACTATTGCCCTCTAGGTATGCTTTAGTACCTGCCCCCTACACATACTCCCTCGCATATATCGTCTTTTCAACCCTCTTACTCTCCTAATGCCAACCTGAGTCATGTCTTTCCCCCTCTTTTACCATCACCTACCAAAACCCTACCTTGGTACCCTAACACGGGTGCCTCCTACAATGTCACGCCTGATCTACAACTCCTCTCTTCCTATGAAACTTATAACGGATCAAATTAACTACAAATGGAAAATGGCAAGAGTATGAAAATTACTAACATTGGTACTTTTTTCTATTCCCTCCTCTACTTAAAATCTTTCTTTTTGCTTAAATGATGTTCTTCACATTCCTGATATTTCTAAGTGTTTACTTTTGGTTCGAAAATTTGCAATTGACAATAATGTCTTCTTTGAATTATATCTTACCCACTTTGTTGTTAAGGATCTAGTGACAAGGCGGTTTTTCTTTTTGACACGATTTGTGGTGGTCTTTACAAAATACTGCAATGCCTTCAATGCCTATTGCCAGTATTGCGGAACAGACTTCCATGGATGGCTAGCATCAATGTCTTGGCCATCCACATGAGCATCTCTTATGATTTATGGTCAAAGAGAATAATTTGCCATGTCGGTCCACACGGTTGAGTTAGTTATTGTCAAGACCTAGAAAAATCAATCAATAGGCTAATAAATTATTAGGTTAATTAACTAACATAATTTGGACCCTCTCATGTCCTACCGAATCGTAACTTAGGTTCAATTCATGAAAAATTAATTCAGCTTGGAGCCGCCACTAATAATTTACGGTAGGTTGATTAGAAACCTAAATAAATTAATTAGAGAATTAATTTGAAGAAATTAATGCCCTTTCGGTACCAAATTTCATGAGAAATCCTTTTTCATTGATGATTATGAATTGAATGACTTTTCCTTTGAAAAATGGCATGAATGACCATGTGATATGCAAAAATGATTTTTTTTTTTAATTTTCGAATTAAATGACGACTATTATGAAAACATGCCTTAAGATGAGTTATCATTCCATTTAATCTAAGAAAATGATTTCTCAAAGTCTTAACTTAGATGATATTTATGAGATAAAAATGGACTTTTGGCATGATTAACTATGAAAAAATGAGAGTTATTTTTTGGGGTTTTTTATTTAACTAAATGAGAAATGAAATGCAGAGATTGAACAACAATAGACAAAAATGCCCATAATACACATTTAATTTCAATTTTTTTGATAAATCCACTCATTTCCAAAGATCTGGGCTAGAGAAGAATTTTATCCGCTACATTCTCGGAGATTCGAGCCAGTATACGGATAATTGTATAGAATAACATCATCCCTTATTATCAAAGGCGGAACACGAAATTCTATACTAAATTGCCGTCCCGTTCCACCAGATTGTGGCTAAGGCATGCAATTTATTTTTCGAAGGGTCTAGGCACAAAGGGAGCATATATTACGAACATGTTTCTTTAAAGATGTGCAAACTTTATAACAAACAATTATCAAACAATACGCAAAACAAGCGAGCATGATAATATAATCCAAACAAGATAAGTAAACAATCACCAAACCATCAAACATTATCAGATAAGATAAATCAACTACCAAATCTGAATTTTTCAAAATATATATGGGGTGGCCGAACTTTAAAAAAAGCAATCTTGCCTTATCTACAAACGATTCACATCTTTAAAAAAATTAAGCAATTATCCGTTGAGATTTTGAAAAAATAGTTTTAGATAATCGCTAATTTTTTTAAAAAAGATATATTCCATCAAAGTGAGCTTATCTGCAAGATATGCTAGATAATGTTCAAATTAAGAAATAAAATATCCAATCAAAATAAGAACTTATCGGTAGCATCTTATGATGGGAAGAATATTCAATCAAGATATGCAATAATACTTGCGAATATTTAAATATGGAGACTTACTTTATCCGCAAACATTCTTTCCGAATTTGAACTGAATTGAATCGACTTGTGGATCAGCGATTCGTGGATTAGGGCCAGCTTGGCAAGGACCGTGACAACGGCGGTGGTTAGGTACAGGTGCGCGCGATGGTGCTCAATAATCCAGCCCCTCAATCAAGAATTCCCGTGATGAGTGATCATGTGTGATCATGGAAGAACCTGCAAATAATCCTTGAAAATGAGAAACTAGAGATATGATACCTGACCGAGAGCGATATCTTCTCTGTACAATCAATGGAGGCCAAGCAATTTTCGGTCCAAGAAGTGATTGGAGTCTTTGGCCACGACTTAGCCTACATGGGTGCTCATCCGAATCAATCCATTCACCGGTTTGACTCTCTTGGAATATCAGTCAAACTTCCTGGTTGTTGTCTCGGTAGTGCAAGGGACTTTGTGAAACAAGCCTCTACGGATCGCTTGACGAATTATTTTTTCTCGAATTAGACCCCTCATCAGGGATCGCCGAAGGAAACTGGACAAGGTGCTCGCGGCTAAATTGGCGGGCAATAGATACGCGACCCAGTGGTTTAGCTGTATTGTTGCTCGATCGGCTGTGACATTCGGCAAAACGAAACCTGTGTGGCTCGGCTGTGGCTGGCTCGTGGTGACGCTCGGCAATGGATCAGCAGGCTCGTTGGAGTATTAGTGATCAGAAAGACTTTGGAACCTGCGAAAACTCAAAAAATCTGAATCGAAGATTAGTCGCACGGACAATAGCTTTGTCATGGGTAATTTCCAGTGCATGGCCAGCGTTCGGATCAGGAATCCGCCCTCGTCGTAGGCTTCAAGAGAATCGGCTTAGCTCGGCAAAGGATTCGTGTGCGGCGGACGAAGGGTGCGGCTCCCGTGCGACAAACTTCACGGGTGGACTCTCTCTATATTTTGGTGAACCTGTTTGCTAGCCCTCTTGTGAAAGATGATGATGAGTAATCATCTTGACCAAAGGATTTCACTCCTCCAGTTGACCAAGCATGGTCTTTTTCCATCCGAATTATCCTCGCGAGAACCCAGCATATTTGTCTCTTTTGGCCTCCCCTGGTTTTCACACGATGAGGTAGTATGCGAGCGAGCTCTTTTCTCTCCCTTTTGGTCGCGTGGATCAATCTTTCCAGTGAGAGAATTTCTCTCTTTTCTGCCTCCACACTCTTTTCTTTTTCTTTTGAAGCTCCCTCTCACAATTCTGCCGTATGTGCTCTATGAATCTTTGTGTGGCCTCTCCTTTGTTATGTGACCTAGAGGTGTTTATATAGTGAAAACCAGGTTAAACTCTGATGATGCGGGCTTAAGATTTGGCCTTTTTTCTATTAGTAAACTTTAATAAAAGGTCCTTTCCGTAATTAAGATTTAGTGGGCTGAATTAATCTCAACTCAGGCCCAAATTCCTATCAAATTTTTGGCACATCTCTCTTAGTTTTAACTGAATTTTGCAATATACTCTGGTCCAATTACCTATCCAACTAAGCTCAACTCCTCACCGTCAATGCAAAATATAATGCAAAGAAAAATAAAAACGCGATGCATGAGGAAATATTTTTTGTGAGAATTAATTCTCATTTTAGTATAATATAAATGAGAAAAGAAAAATCAAAATTTAGGCGTCAACAACTATGTACATCCTACTAATTGGGCAAGGCTAGTTGTCAGTTTTTAGGATTGTCTTCAATTCTTAGTTTGTTTCCAGCGGATCTAATTTATAGTGATATTGGGTTCCTTCTCATTTTATTTCAACTGATAGTTATCACTATTTCATTATTTTTTTTTTATGATTGCACAAAATTTATTTGGTTTTATCCTCTTAAGACAAGTCAGATGTTTACTCTATTTTTTCTTACTTTCCAAGCTCTTGATGAGCGTCATATTCATGAAAAATAAAAGCCATTCAAGCATATTGGGGTGGCAAATTTCATACTCCCCATTCTTTTTTTCAAAAGTCGGTGTTTCTCATTGCCTCTCCACCTCTCATACTCTTGAACAACAAGGGGTGCTTGAACATCATCATAGGCATATAGTTGAAATCAGTTCAATATTATTAGCTCATGGATCTGTCCCTCATTGATATTGGCACTATGCATTTGAAATGGCGGTTTACCTCATTAATCGAATGTCGTCCAAGGTCACTAATCACATCTCCCCTTTCAAATGATTTATAATCATCCTCTAGATTATTCCTTCTAAAAAATCTTGGTTGTCACTGTTTTTCATATCTACGTCCTTATAATGCCCATAAGATCGATTTTCGCTCAATTCCTTGTATTTTCTTGGGATATAGTCCCTCTCATATAGGGTATCGCTACCTTAACCATGTCACAAATCATTTATACATTACCCTACATGTTCATTTTGATGAAACATGTTTTCCCTTTGAACTCCTTCCATACATAACTCTTCCCTTTCTATGCATATTATAATACCGTAGGCTTCGTCCCCTTTTGCCGTTCCTCCCCCTACCACTATAGTGAGATCACATACTCCTACAATGGCTCCTGTGATGTCATCTAATGTCGATTCATCCATATCCTCTAACTCTAAGAATGAGGCCCTCCATGATTTTTATCATTCCACCTTCTCATCAACCTTCCACCGCCGCCCCTACCTAGGCCAACATGCACCCACACCATGCAACGTCACTCTTATCCACCTCAATTAATACCATCATCCCCTTACGAAACCAACCTCATTCACCAAAGCCAACAAAAACCTTGAGTGGCGTGTAAACTATGAATAATAAATTTAATGCACATTTAAAAAATGGCATACGGTCTTTGGTCTTTCGCACTTCCTCCATGAATCTCGTAGGTGTAAATGGGTTTACAGAGTTAAGCGCAAAGCGGATGATAGTCTTGAGTGCTATAAAGCTCGCCTAGTTGCTAAGGGTTTTCATCAGCAACAAAGCTGGGATTATATAGAATCCTTCAGTTCATTTGTGAAAATTACCAGTGTTAGTTCTATTTTTGTCTCTTGTTGTCTCTCAAGGATGGCAAGTGTGACAACTGGATGTGCATAATGCCTTCTTTACATGGGTTGCTTTCTGAAGAGGTGTACATGGAGCAGCCCCTTAGGTTTGTAGACCCAACTCGTCGTGACTATGTTTGCAAGATGCATCGTTCTCTAAATGGTCTCAAGCAAGCTCCAAGAGCTAGGTTTCAATGACTTTCATAATTTTTGCTTCACGTGGGATTCAATATTCTGGTTACAGGTAACACAACTTCTACTATCAGTGTAATCTTCTAGAAATTGTCTGTAGAGTTCTCCATTAAGGATCTCGGGCCATGCACTTCTTTCTTGGGATAAAGGTTATCCCTCATTCTAAAGGGATGCTTCTCTCTCAAGGATGATATATTGATGATCTTCTTCAACAGGCTGGGATATCTGAGTGCAAGCCTATCCAAACTTCTATGGCCACAACTACAAATCCATTTGAGAAAAGGGTGCCTAATGCCTAATGCTACTTTGTATTAGTCTATAGTTGGTGCCTTCTAATATGTGACGTTGATAAGACCAGATCTCTCCTTTGCCATTATAAAGCCTATCAATTCATGCATGCACCAACCAAAGACCAATGGCAAATGGCGAAACACATCTTGCGTGATCTCAAACATACAAGGTTGTTTGGTTTGCTTCTTCCCCTATGCAATGACACTCATTACAAGTCTTTTTCGATGCGGATTTGGTTAGTAGCTCTAGAGAAAATGCTATTTTTCTAGGTCCTAACTTAATCTCTTGGGGCTCTAGAAACAATGAACCGTAGCGCGCTCTTCCACAGAGTCTGACTATTGCCGATATTGCTCACTCTTTCAAGAGCTTGGTTCCCTTTTCAAGGTCCTCCCCATCCTTTGGTGTGATAGCATTGGTGCCACTTATCTATATGCAAATCTGGTTTTTCATGCTCATACAAAACATGTTGAAATTGACTTTCACTTTTTCCATGATTGTGTTGCCGAATGATAGCTCAATGTGCAATTTATCTCCGTAACTGATCAATTGGTTGATGCTCTCACCAAAGCTCTTCCTACAACACGTTTTGAATTTTTATGAGACAAGTTGAAGATTTGCAGTCTTGACTCTTCCCCTTGAAAGGGTGTATCAATCAAATAGTATCAATCAATATAGAGCTATCGGTTTTGAAAGTTTTGGAATCTTATCTTTCGAAGTTTGAAAGTTTTCTATTTTATGCATTTTTTTCCTTGCAAATAGATCTTCCATAATGTACTCTTGGGTATATAAATACTGCCAAGCTTAATGGAAATATTACAAACAATTTCTGATTCAATAATTCACAGATGCTTTCTCTTGATTTCGATGAGTAAGGCTGAATATTGTTCAATCACGGACAACATGACTTGGTTGACAATCCAGCTGTGGATGGTGATCAGAATATGTAAAGGTTGTCTAGATCTTTCGAAATTCAGAGCTAACGTGAAAAAAAGTACAGACTAAACATTCATGCGGAATGGTTTGCACGACACTGCTACCAATAACATATTTACTTTGCCTTCATAATATTATTGCATTTAAGCAGCAAATCACACGGATCGACAAAAAAATTGTTTGCACAACTAATTTGCATGAAGGTATCAGGTATGCCCGAGTACATATGTAACTTCTACATAACGCACTCTTACGTTGATCCGATGAATTTCCATGGCAAGTCTTTCTCAAGAACACGAGTCTTTTACCCAATAACATCTTTTGGGGGATACAAGGAACATGATCAGAACTGAACTTGAAGAATGCAAGATCAATTAAATCATTATTACGAAGACGCAATCACAGCAAACTTGGACACTACAGCACTGTTTTAAGCAGTTAGAACAAAGCTTCTGGTTTAGACTTGGGCGAAACGATACTAATCTGTATCCCGAATCCTCGACTGGCTTTGGTACATCTGCAATCTTCTTGGCGAAATCACTGAAGCATTCATCGACCGTCTTAAGAGGCATGTCGGGATACAGAGAGGTCACTTCGACATCAGTTGGCTTGTCCAAAGAAAAATTGACTTGGCATCCTTTATGATATGTCATGGGTTAGTGCGGCGACGACACTCCGTGGGATCACCATTTCTGCAAAAGGGACAGTTTAAGGTTTTCATGAGTTGGAGCGAATCAAACTATATAAAGCTAATGCTTAAGATAAACATCATTTGATGCACCTTGGGCAGCAGAAAGAAGGTCTTCTTCAGTTTACGGTTGCTCTAGGGAGCGTGAACCCTATTTTCTCCTCCCACAAAGATGCAAGCTCGTTGATGCTCAGAAGATTTTTGGAGGTCGAAAATGGACCGTCTTATTCAGGGTCCGATCGTCGTCAAGACATTTTACGGTGAACTTCCCTATGTCGCTGCCCGCCACGAAATAAGCTGCGCGAACAGAGGAGCAGAGCTTTAAGAGTGAGTCTCATTGAGGTCGATCATCCCAAATCGTATCTAACTCAAAAACTTGGACAAACCATGAGAACGATCAATTTTTCCCAGAGTTTGATTAAAAACTTTATTGAATCTAACTTGACACAGAGCATCCGTATGTACCTAACACAGATTACACATGAACTCTTTTTGAAGGGTAGCAAATATAAATCCCAATGGACCTTTAGATTCACGTGCTAGATGCCTAACTACGTTGCAGGGTTGATCATCTTGACTCCAAAGATTTTTATGAAGCTTCTCAAACCAAGTCCAGCCAAACAAATCCACTGAATAATTGATGATCAAGCTAGGTTCTAGTGAAGTTTCTATCTACTTCTCAAACCAAGTCCAACCAAACAGCTTGGTTTCAAAAAGGAAAAACCGAAAACTGCTAAACAATATAAGTGCATTTTCCACTTTAAAATTGCAAGCCAAGGTCAAACAGCTTGGCTTTAATTAATAAACAGTTTTCGACTTTAAAATTGGTAGTCAAGTTTGGCTCCAGGGAAACCTCTATCCAGACAACACGTAGCTTGACAATCCAGATCTATCAGACAAACAACTCGAATCCAAGCAATGCGTGTTGGGGAATCGCGGTATCGTTGGTGGACCGTGAACAGAGCGGCTAGAATGTTTCTGCTTCTGTTTTTCCTTTTTTCTCTTTCTTTTGAAAAGTTCGGCTTTTGACCTGGTGGTTGGTCCGACCGAAAAAAAAAAAAAAAACACTGGTGCTTGGTGAGGCAGTAGGTAGTGGAAACCCTAAAATCAACGGTGTACAAGATCGCTCGTGCAATTTTTTATTTATCGGCATTGACAATGTTTGTGTTCGATATATATATATATATATATATATTTGGTTCTTTGCTTGTCAGAAAGTTAACTTCATGGAACTACGAGTCTACGGGGGCTTGGGAAGCACGTGGTTTTAGAACGGTTGGCTCACCTAACTTCAGAATTGAACGTCAGGTTATACGAGAGGATGACCACGTACTCCCTATGGCGGAGTACGGAGTTTTGAAAGACCTCTCATTTCTCATGGGGCCCTCCTGGAAGGAATACCCTATGAGATAAGTAGTGTATGCACCATCAGTCCGATCCATCGGACATGAAGAGATCATGTGTTGAGTCGGATCCATGCTTCGTGTCCGATATCACATCGTTTCTGTGGACGATACCATGTAATCTGACCATCAAATGGTCTTGAACTTGTTGCTTGGCGCGATATAAGACCGCTTACCTCTTTACCGCTCGAAATTTTCTGAAAATAATTCGAATGTTCAACACCCGTCTATTACTTGACAAGTAGATAAGCTAGGTCAACGGGTCATTCTCAAAAATTCGACAACAAATAATCCCTAATAACCTTATCGAAAGAATAGTATGATGCTTAATATATTAACAAGTAATGCCACTAATGTTTTGCTTATTGATTCTTTAATCTCGTTTTCGAATTACCTATCAAATTTTCACATGCATGTTATTAACGGTTTCAACTATACAACATGATAGTTTTAAGCAATGCTCATGTGTACCTTTGACAGTGCCGTCGCCATAGATGTTGAACCGGTCCAACGGCGGGAAAACATCGGCGGGATGGTGTTGTCGTGGTAAGGCCAGGCTGCGATTGAGTTGCAACAGATGTAGGTGTAGGGCAGGCCCGAGCCTTCGATCAGCCTCCTCACTTCCCTCTTCTTTTTGTACATAGCCAACCCTGGTTCCACGGGATTTGCTCGATCGATGTCGTGCCCGAATTCAGATGGTACAAATCTCTGTTTAATAATAACTCATTTATCAGTACTCATCACTAAATAATATTTAGAATATTCTAATGTTTCGGCAAACGAATAGTTTCTATAACATGATAAGGGTACCGTAAGAGTTGATTGTTTTCTGATTTCAATAAATTATGCTTATTATGTGAGAAATAGTATGTGAAAAAGTTACTAAAACTATGACAAAAAGTACGTGGATTCTAAGTTCCCACATTTGGCGAAAAATAGTATTAAGCTTTTTTTGTATGGCCTGCATAGCCTGTGTAAAGCATTAGCCATACAAGCCAAGTGATCTTCTAATGTTTCACAAAACGACAAGCAAAGTAGACAAAGTTCGTCTATCGAAGATCTATTACACACACAGTAGTACAAATTCTTCAATATTCTCTCATTTTCCTTCATAAGCAAAGAGATTGTTCCAAGTGTGAATTATCATCCTAATCAATAACTGTGACCTTATCCTGACAATTACCAACTCGATCAATCATGGCGTATCCCAAACGTTGAAAAATACATCTTAATCGCCCATCTATTACCAACATGATTATAAGTTCATTCACAATAATTTATGAGATATTTGTTGTATTAAAATGAAAGAAGTGGAAATAGTTCCACCGTAGAGGGAGGCAGGGAGGGAGAGATGGAGGGCCGAGGCAGTACGATGCGATGTATTGGGCAGAGTTCAAGGAAAAAAAAAAGAAGAGAGAGAGATGGAGGGCCGAGGCAGTAAGATGTATTGCGCAGAGTTCAAGGAAAAAAAAAATAAAAGAAGAAGAGAGAGAGATGGATGGCTGAGGCAGTACGATGTACTGCGCGGAGTTCAAGGGGTAAAAAAAAGGAGAACAGGCCGAGGTCGCTCTCCATGGCATCGAACGATATGCAGATCGCATTGTAGGAGAAAGAAAACCCACAATATGTCCAAAAGTACGACACACGAAATTTATTCTAAAAAAAAATTAATAAAAGGAGACAATCCCAAAGTGCAAAGGAGAAAAATAAAATTGTCAGGTAGAGCAAAAAAGAAAAAAAAACTTGCTAGACAACAATAAGAATAAAGGTATTTAAGTCTTAAACTTATCACAATAGTACAATCGAACTATAAAATTTTTGAATTAAAATTAAGTTCCGAACGATTTTTACCGATCTGATAAGTTTTTGAATTTGATTACATTACTCGAAAGTCTTAAAATTCGATGAGATTTTGCTAGAAGTTCAAGGATTTCTTGTGTACTCATCCCGTGAAATTAAAAGCAGCAACAAGGAAAACACCTTAATAGTGCCGACTGATTTCATGGCGTCGATAAGGACGAGCTGCCCTAAAATGCTTTCCCCACCAACTGCTGATATTACAGTCTCAATCTTGTGTTCCTTCAACATCTTCTCCATCGTTGCTTTGTCAGTTGACGATCCCTAGAAAGAAACCCATTATTACAAAACCATAAACGACAAAAAAAAAAAAACTCACAAGAAACTTAGGGTTAAAGCAAAAAATCTACTTGAAGTATGATGGCTCCTTTCTCTTGTAGAGACATGATAGCGCTGGCCTTCGCCTTGCAGGAGCTCAGATGACCACCCCGGACCAGAAGGTACGTGGGCCGGCCGGACGCCAGGCTCGCCTCCGCCACAAACCGCCCGATGAACCCACTCGAGCCGATGATCAAGGTCCGGCCGCTCTCCTCGACTCTTGGAATTTCGCTCCCCATGTCTGTCTTTTTTTTTTCCCTTCCTTTCTCTTTCTGTCTGGTCCTTGCTCGTTACGCCACGAGAGCTTATCTCACCAAAAAATGCCGAGAGACGTTCCACTTAAATAGCAGCTATGAGCCACGCCACAATGCAACGCTCAAGGTGGAAAAATCTGAGCCTTTTCACTCCATTTTGATGTTTCCGAAAAAACTGCCCTCGAAGTCATATCATAGGTCAACATCCTGCTCGAGTCAATCTTAACATGCATGCATGGCCATCCGGATGATCGGTAGGTTTCCATGAGCAAAAGTCTGTCCCGCTCGACTGGTAGATATGAAGAGGGTCGATTGACTCGATTCCGTACTTCGTTTAGATGACGATCCTGTTGGGTCCTGGCTATTTGGTGGCCATACATTTGACGGTCAGTGATTTGGAATTTAACTAAATAAAGCCACTTTGAAAATTAGGCAGGTCCTCTCTTCATTAATGGGACTCAGAACCGTCAGGACCGTACGACGTTGGGGTTCTGAATTCCTTGCAGAAGTTTCAAATGGCCTCGAATGGGAACATTAAGTTATTCTGAGTTTTGTTATTTCCCATTGATCGTCAAATCATCTCCTCTGTAATGGTCATCTATGATTTTATCAAGCAAAGCAATTTGAACACAGTTTACCCCGTGAGTTTCCGCTGTCTAGTCAATGCCAAATCGAATGGAGTTGAATTTTGCGTCCCATGATCATAGATTGTCACATCGGCGCACGTATTATCAGCGGTCGAACGCACAATCATAAATCAGAAAAAGGCTTAAGTTTCCACTTCCAATTTTGCCACTTGATCCCGAGAATTCAAGTTTACTCTTTCACATAATACTGTTTTAATGGAGGTACGACATAGAGCAGAAGAAGAAGCGTATTCTTTTGCCTTTTGTGCGTAGGATAAAAGGTGGTGTGCTGAATCCAATCACCTCCTTGTTGAACTCGCGATGAGAGTGGAAAGAACTTCCAAGAACACGGGTCGGGTTTCGGACCGACCAACCATGAGCGGACCCGACCCAATATCGGACGGGAAGGCAAAAAACGATTCCCATCGAAACAATGACTCTAAGAGTACTTTGTGCGGGACAACGCAGTTACGATTTCTTACGAAAGACAAGCTCTCAATTATTGAACCATTAATAGTCAGTTGTAGTTTTTCACTGGACGTCATATTTGGTAGCGACGTGAACCAAACATATCCTTTTGATTTGATGCGGCTGGAGAGGTGATTTTTGATGTTCTTGGATGTTTTGCAACTTAACGGTCAACGAAGTCGCCTTGTTCCATCGGTGGCCGTCTTGACAACTTCATGCTCTTGGAAAGCCATGTGGCTTTTTGTTATCGGTTCTGTTGGGAGAGCGTGAACTCAACCCTCGGTGTTGATACCTTTTGTTGGGAACGAGTAGTAGAAGTCTGACACTTTCAACCGGGGAGATTGCCAATTAAACCCACATTCACTCAAAAGCTTAACCTATGAGTTATAGGCCAACATAGATACGTTAATGCTCTACACTACTTCGATTCTTCGATGTGAGATTTTTTTAACACAACTCACTTACACGTGCATCCTAACAATATCCCTCTTATGTGTGAGCTCAATATTAGGTCCATTCTCTTTTAATTCATGCATCCTTTCGCATCAATTTATCTCAAGTTGAATCTCATCAAAACCAACTTCAAAATCATGAAGTCTGTTGTTCGACCTGCCCAAAAATCGAACCATCAGCTCTGATACTATTTTATCACGGGCCGACAAATCTCAATCGCGAAATTAACTCGTGCGACGCCTGGCAAGCCAAGCCAAGCCAAGCCAAGCCATCCTTCCTCATATAGTTGCTCCGTAGAACAGTTGATGAATAACTTTTCCGTATTAGATCATACCATGCCCAGCTTAGCTCGGACATCCATTACATCGAGTAAGATGAGTAAAACACTTTAAACAAAAAACTGATTTCGACCTGCCATGACATCATTAGGAGGGCGATATCAGTTCCGACCAATTTGTACACGAAATGCCACCCCACCTTCAGAGTTCTTAAAGATATATTCTATCTTACCTAAAACTCCTAGTACAAACCTCGTCCTGATGCCACTCACACGAGCCAGTCGTCTCTTGCCCCTCTACATCACTCGCTGATCGTGATGACACCACAAACTTACCCTCAAAGATATACGAGTAGGGAGAACTTGCCCACTCGGGACACGAAAACAACCGGTCTGTGTCATTCTCCCTTACTCAATCCGCAAACACTCTCGTTACGGGTTGTTCTGTCGCTTCCCTACATTCTACAACCGTCATTGCCACTCTCACCGAACTTATATGAATGAAAAATGCTCGTCCAACGAAACAAACTCTACTCTATTGGTCGCTTCCGATGATCAATCTATTTGCAATCTCTAGTCTCTTGTACACTCTTGACAAGTGTGGCACCCCTTACCAATACACACCCTTAACAGCACCTTCTTTCGTCCAACAAGCTTTTCCTTATCTTAGCAGACCAATGGAGGTTTCCACCTTGATGAAATGTGGTAGTAGACCTATTTTGAGATTTGCCGAATTGATCTAGGATCGTTATCCCATTGCAATGAGTAATCCAGTTCCTTCCTATGCCCCCATTGGCATCGTAGAAGCTAGGCGAGAGTCGCACCCTGTCTAAGCCCTCTTGACCCCGGCAATCACTTCTCCCCCTTGAAGAAAGGTGGTAGCGAACCCATCTTGAGATTTGTCGAATTGATCCATGAATGTTATCCCCATTTCAGTGAGCTGCGCCTTCTCCATCCCGAATCACCCACCTACTGAAGGGATCCGCTCTAATACCATTTGTTGGGAGCGCGCAGACTTAACCATCGACTCTAATACCATTTGTTGAGAGCACGCAGTAGAAGTCTGACTCTTTTAACTGGAGAGATCACCAAGAGGGAGCTCAGTCCGAGCCCGTCAACATATCTAGTCAAATTCACTTTCACTCATAAGCTTAAACTAATGAGTTATAGGCCAACATGGATATATTAATTGCTCCACACTACATCGATTCTTCGATGTGGGATTTATTTAACAAAATCCATTCACATGTGCATCTAGTTCATGAGACCCGGTCTCCTACAACAATCGCTGGATCAAGCAAACATAATGGTCAATCGCTTTCTAATAATGTAAGATGACTTATAACTCCAAATAAGATTATCCCCTTTAGCTTTGATTTTGAGAATGGGAATGCTTCAGGATGGTACAATCTTAATCGTAAATTCACACACCATACATTGATTGGGAGATCGTGTGATTAAAAATAACTAATAGTGTGGTATTATCACATTGTTAGACTAGCAGTTTCCTTGGGATATCTGCTTTATTGATGACTATATCTGATTCATATGTCCGAAGTCTCAATCTTGATCAATGCCATTCAGCTGGCTTGGTCCATGATTGGCCCATACATAATCTTTAGCAAGTAGTATATAGGCTCCGCCAGAATTCGATGGACAAGGAAACATCTTCACCAAAGTTCATTTTTCAGTTAACATTAAGAGCGGACGGGTTCTATGGCAATTCCGTACGTGAGTCTTGTCAATCGAGCACAAAGAACAGATATACTACAATAGAATTTAATGAACGATGAAGTGCGACGACATAAAAGGTTTTGTTGGCATTTTCTCAACGACATAGTGCGATGACAAATTTAATCGACAATGACGACCTGAAAATTACAACTAAGATACACGTTGGAATTTATCGATGGCGAAGATCTGTGAATTATGTCATGAATCGAAAGATGACAGGTTTTTTTTTGTTGTTGTTTGTTCAGGGGGCTGTACAGTACGTCATCAACACTATCTAAAGCATTTACAACTAACTGCACACAAGCAGTTCTTCAACAGTTCAACTTCACTTCCGTGTCTCCATGATTTTCAGTTCCACATCTCATGTTGCCAGTTTGCCACGCCATCTTATCTCCAGGCGCTTACTCCTCCAAAGTCTAATTTGCGTGAGGTATGAAGCATACTCTTCGGAAAATTAGAAAATTCAAGATGAAGTCTAATAAAACAATCACTCAGATGAATACTGGGTACGCTGAGACCTTGCTTACCAAGGAAAAACATTCACAAAACGAAGCAAATGCGAACAAAATTCTGAGAGCATTACTAAAGGAATTGGAATCAGGTGAATACTCAATTCGGGAAACACTAAGAATCATGCCTCTTTCATTGGATGAATCTATGGTAACACTGATGGCATGTGAAGCCCAAAAAATCTGATGAAGGAGCGCAAAAAGGGTGCACGGTATTTAATAGAAGGAACACTTTGCATTGGAATGTTATTTCGTATACATTTTTATTAAAATGGTGAGATAATCCCTCGTATGGAGATTTTACGCATCGTGTTAATCGATTACAAAGAGGAAATTAATTGTTAATCGACAATTTGATCAAGACCTCAGCTCGGTAAGATATACTAATTTGATGAGAGAAAAAAAATGAAAATACAGAGATAAACAATATACGAACTTTATTAGTGGTGAAACTATGACAAATGAAAAAAAAATACGAACATCGACCTCTTTTACAAGTGCACTAAGAAGACTCTAGGAAGAAGATAGAGATTATCCGTATCAATCTTCTCAATTGAAATTGATGGTATTCCATTTCTCATCCTAACATGTAACACTCACACACACACACACAAAGGAGAAGAAGCTTCACTTTCTCTTACCATTACTTCCCAAGTTATAGTGGGCCATGTTCGTATCTTGGGCCTGGATTTCGTGATGATGTCATATGGACGTCATAAACAGAGG
>JAGVVM010000656.1:0-26946 GCA_019149425.1 Psidium friedrichsthalianum | reverse complement strand
AAGTCAATTCAGGCAAGAGAATTAAGGAACTACAGCTACGGACACCGAACAACTGACCGCAACAGGTATTGTGTGTGATTGTGTGTGTGCGTGTAGCCCCAACGAGACAAGCCGAGTTCCACCCCAGCCTCCCCAGGCGAACGATGGGACCTTTTGAAAGTTTCGGGACGGCTATGGGAACAAATGATGCTGAATTAAAGAAGGCAATTCTATTTGAGGCTCATCGAAGCAGTTAGTATCAACCCTGGCAGCACAAGAGGTATCAGAATTCTGCGACAACCACTATGGTGGAATGGAATGAAAGTGGATGTAGCCAAGTATGGTGGCTAAGTCTGCTTTGACGTGTCAACAAGTAAAGCACAGCATTGTAAGCGTCTGGTGGATTGCTCAACCCTTAGAATCCCAGAATGGAAATGGGGAGTTCGATGGACTCGTGACGGGTTTTTACCCATGGTAGTGTCAGCGAGGTATTGTTCAGGTAATGACTTCAATATGGGTTGTGATCGATAGATGACCAAGTCGGCTGCATTTTATAGCTGTGCGAAAGGAACCTCGCTTTGGAAAAGTTGGCAGAACTGTATGTGCGCCAAGTGGTTCGACTACATGGTGTTCCAGTGTCAATCACGTCCGATCGTGATCCAAGGTTTACGGCGACCTTCTGGAAGGGTCTGCAGACAGCGTTGGGATCAGAACTGAAATTTAGTACGGCGTATCATCCGCAAACTGATGGACAGACAGAAAGGACGATTCAGACGCTTGAGGACATGTTGCGAGCGTGCGTCATAGATTTTAAAGGCGGATGGGAAGACCAGTTGCATTTGGTGGAATTTGCGTATAACAACAGCTATCAACAGAGCTTAAAAATGGCACCATTCGAAGCTTTGTATGGCAGGGCGTGCAGAACTCCGTTATGTTGGGATGAGGTTGGCGAAAGAAGGATAACGGGCCCGGAATTGGTTCAACAGTCAGTTGAGGCTGTCAAAGTTATCAGAGACAGATTGAAAACGGCTCAAAGTCGTCAAAAGAGTTATGCAGACAAAAGACGAAGGTCACTGGAGTTCCAAGTTGGGGACCATGTGTTTCTAAAGGTATCACCAATGCGAGGACTATCTCGATTTGGAAAAAAAGGAAAACTGAGCCCGAGGTTTGTAGGCCCATTCGAGATTTTGGAGCGCATTGGGAATTTGGCCTATCGTCTGGCGTTGCCGCCCAACTTATCGCAAGTGCATAATGTATTCCACGTATCAATGTTAAGAAAGTATGAGCCAGATAAGAGCCATATACTCGATCATGAAGTCATTGAAGTTGACGATCGAGTTTCGTACGTGGAAAGACCAGTAAGGATTGAGGATCGCAGAGAGCAAGTCTTGAGAAATAAAACGATCCAGCTGGTTAAAGTAGTCTGGGAACATCATGGAACCGAAGGCGCCACGTGGGAAAGCGAAGACGAGATGAGGCGCAAATACCCCAGTTTATTTGAATAGTTTGATGTATTAGTATGTTGTAATTTCGAGGACGAAATTTCTTAAGAGGGGAAGAATTGTAACATTCTGAATTTCGACCCCTGTTTGGGACTTGAATATAGAATGGATATGTCATGGATGCACTATTAATGAATTCCACTCGAAACTGATCACTTCGAGATAACTGACCAAAAGGGAAGGGCTATCTAGGAAAATAAGTACGTGGACCAATTGGTCGATACGCGTAACTCCTAACAGCCACCCGTTAGTTTGAGAATTTCATTATAGCTGCTATCTTATGAATTTAGCCACGAATTGAGTTTCCGAATAGGATAATCGATTTTCAAGAGCGTTGCAGTTGCTAAATTTGGATATTGACGAGGAAGGTTCAGAAATTGATAGTTTGGACTCGGAGTGCCGAGAAGGAAGGCAAAAATTAAAAATTTTTGCCGAGTCCCCGATTTGCTCTGGATTCAGTGGCTAGGGTGTGAGATGAATTTTAGCGAAGTCAGAAAAATTTTCCGAGATCATCTCGAGTCATTTTCCCTTCGCGATTGAGCCAAAATAACACCGATTCAGTCCCAATCAGTCCCGTTTTGCACGAATTTTGAGGATTGACCAGTCAAACTTGCTCTCCAAGTTTTGACCAGATTGGATAAGCTTTGACCAACTTTTGGTCAAATCGATGAATAGTAACCGAGATATTTTATTATTTTATTATTATTATTTTTTTTCTTTTTTTTTTTTTTTTTCTCAAATAATGGGTTCTTTCTCTCTCTTATTCTTCATCATTCACGGCAGAATCCTCACTCCCTCACTATTCCACCATAGAAACCACTTTTTCTCTCTTTTCTCTCTCCCTCTCATTTGGCTCCAAATTCTGGCTGCAGACTTCAACCGGCCGCTGACAAAAATCTGTAAGTTGGATTCTCGCAATTTTTGGATATGTTGTAGTTCAATGTCTTACGGTTCTAACCCAACTTGAATCGCCTCAATCCGAGGTCGTTTGACCCTTCAAATGTATTTTCTCGTATCAGTCGACGAAACTGTTTTCTGGGTGCCGAATTTCTGTTTTAGCTCAAATTGATATATGTCGACCCCGGCTGCCCCTAGATCTCATTTTCATGTCAAATACATGATTTCTAGTTCGTTTTTGTGTCGGTTTTGCCCCTGAACAGCCCGACTAAATCCGTGAACCGTCGCCGCCACGTGCCGCCGCCGGTTGCCGTTCCTTGTCCAGCCCTTTGCTCAGCTTGTCAAGCTTCATTTGGTAAGCCAACTCCCAAATCTTGATTAGGATATTTAGATATTACTTGGACTAGCTCTAGGACACGATCCGAGGTAGATCGTTTGGGGAAAATTGTCTGATTTTTGGAATATCCGTGTATCTCACGATTTTGAGGAATGGGATGCGCTGAGCAGATTTGATTTGTGGCTGTTCTTGCTTGGATAATGCTGTCCATGAGTAGAAATATGGGCCTCGAGGTGCCTAGACCTTGAGAAATGAGAATCTAGATCAATTGGGGAGAAAACGGTCCCAACTAGAAAGTGAACTCGCAATTTGCGACGATAAAATGGAAATTATTATAGCATTGGAAACAAGCATTGTGGGCTGACCATGTGAGCATAAAATTGATTATCGAGAATTCGCGGGCCCCGCCTGAGCGGAAAAAGGGGCTTGATAGATCACTTTTAATCTGATTGTGTTTGATAGCCAAAGTGATTGGTTTAGATGCTCCAATGAGCTGAGAGAACTCGATATAGCTGAGGCTATATGTTTGTGTTGTCTGGTCTGCTACTCTATGAGTTATGCCTGATGGCAATTTCGTGATTTAATCCGCCTGAATGTGCTTCAGTGAATATCGGCTTGTAGTAAATCTCGCATACTGGTTTAGTTGTGAGGCTGTGGCATGGCGGATACGAAGTTGAGAAAGGCCGACCTGAGGCGGTTTTTATTCACGCGGGTCGAGGCATGATTACCAGCCTGAGGCGGTACTATTACGCGGGCTGAGACACGGGTACCAACCTGAGGCGGTCTCTATTCACGCGGGTTGAGTAAGGACCGAGGCATGATTGCCAGCCTGAGGCGGTATTATTACGCGGGCTGAGACATGGGTACCAACCTGAGGCGGTCTCTATTCACGCGGGTTGAGTACGGACCTGAGGCGGTTTCATTACGCGGGTCCAGAGGGCTAATGAGCCAAGAGCTGAGATTATGAAATGGCATGCAGATTTATTAAATTCGATATTATGAAATGAACTTATTTTAATTGCATGCCTGGCCCCGTGAGGGCGAGTTAATTGTTGGCTGCTGCACTTTGATTCATGATTGCTCGGTTATATATATGAGTCGTGATTGTCTGCTAGAGTTGAGTTGAGAATATTGGGTATCCTAAGAGGGATTTAGGGTGGGCTTGCTGAGATTAGTTCTCATTGGTGATTTCCCTCATTTTCAGAACCTCAATCCCCAAAATGAATGCTATTCCAGTTAGGCAGGAGATCCCAAGGGACATGGAGACTGAGACTCAATCTTTTCCCGACCCCAATGCCCATGGTGGAGTTTTTGTGCAAGTTAAAACCACTGTATGGGTAGATGTAGCACATATGCCCTGGCAAATTTTGAGTTGTAAATAACTCTATTCTCTTGTGTATATGTTGGAGGTATAAAAGAACTAAGTTTGATGTTGTAACTCAAGCTCTCTTTCTTCTCTGTCTTCTTTCTATGTATGTCTGTATGGGGAGTATCGTTTCTGTTGCCGCAGGAACTCTGAGATCGTTTGGACAACGACGAGTGTCCTGGGCCGTCGTTCTTATTATCCAATCGATCGTACGGGTAATAGGGATGTTGCGTGGCTCGCTGGGTTCGGGGCGTGACATCGGCAACCAATCTTGCTTTATATCGTTCAATAGTTTCGTCAGAGTGGAGCTTAATCTTATTTACCCATTTAATCCAATGGGTCGAGCATGAGCTAGAAGAGGAACAAGATCCCACGTGCCATTCTCCATGAGTGCTTTGTATTCGAATTGCATTACGAGCTGCCATTTCTCATCCGTAGCAGCCTTAGAAAAACAAGTGGGTTCCTCAGGAATACTGGACTAAACCACAAAAGCTGAGTTGCCATTTCTTTTAAAAGTTCGACAAGATATAGTCCCATCTCGAAGACGAGTTGTCATAGGATGTGAAGATGATGTTTGCACCGTGGCAGGAATTTCTTGTGGTACCTCCACAAATTCAGTTGCAATGTTGATGGTGTCAATATGTGGAACATCCAGATTTTGTGGAGACTCGAGTGGTCTAACAGGTGCTGAGGAAGATAGGGACAAATTAGCAGGAAAAAATAGTTCCACACGTGTTGGTATTGAGGCATTTTGAGAGGAATTTGGCCTAGCAGCAAGAGGATAGTTGGCCTCATCAAAAGTGGCATCCGCGACAACATAAAAACACTTATCCATGGGGCAAAAGCAGCGATATCTTTTATATCCTGGAGGATAGCTCATGAAGATGCAAACCTTGGTTCTTGGTGCAAGCTTATGAGGCGAGTAAGGACAAAGGAATGGATATACTGCACAACCAAACACACATAAATGCGTAATATCTGGCTTAGTGTGAAATAAAACCTCCCATGGTGAAATATTATCAATGACTGGTGTTTTTTTGGGTAAGGTATCAATGACTGGTGTTGGCGTGCGATTAATCAAATAAATCGCAGTTTCAAAAGCAAACTCCCAAAACACTAGTGGAATAGAACCTTGATGAAGAAGAGTCAATCCAGTTTTGACTATATGTCGATGTTTCCGTTCCACAGTCCCATTTTGATAGGGTGCATAAGGACAAGAAACCCGTTGATGAATGCCATGCTCTCTAATGTATTGGACAAATTCAATGGACGTGACAAATTCCGATGCTCCGTCACATTGTATAGACTTAATTTTGCAATTAAGTTAATTTTCAACAAGTTTGTGAAAGGCTTTAAAAATGGAGCAAAATTGGCTGCGAGAGGAGAATGAATAGAACCAAGTAAAACGCGAGAAATCGTCAATAAAGAAAATATAGTATTTATTTCCATTGAATGAAATAACAGGAGAGGGACCCCAAATATCATAATGGATTAACTCCAAAGGATGTTTTGACCTGGATAAAGTAGGATAATGACTATGGCGGTGATTTTTATTCATAGCACACGCCATACACACTGAAGATAAAGAACGACTAAAACTAATGTTGGATGAGTTGAGAAAATGCACAAGCCGGTCGGTGGTGACATGTCCCAAGCGGTTATGCCACAGAGTGAGAGAGGCAACTGACGCATAAGGTATAAAAGAGTGGCAGAACGGAAGGGCGATGCGGTAAAGCCCATTGTCAAGCACTCCACAGAGGATTTCCTGACCATTTTTAATAGACGTGGCAAAAAAGGAATTAGAATTGAATTGGAAAACACAATGATTATCAAGTGCAAACCGAGATACGGAAAGTAAGTTTTTAGTGATTCTAGGTACGACTAAAATTTGACAAAGTATAAAGGATGGAGAAGAGGACACGAGTGTACCTGTGTGGGTGACTGATAAGGAGACGCCATCACCCACAACAAGCTGAGTTTGACCTGAATATGGAGTGACATTTGTAAGTCCTACAGAATTGTTCATAATGTGATGCGTAGCACCAGAATCAACAAACCATGCCCAAGATGTGAGAGCAGAGGGCGGACTTGATGGCGGCAAATACTGTGGCAGTGAGTCCGGCCTGTCAAGTGAGCTTGTGCGGGCTGGACTGATCCAACAAAGCGGTAACATGTATTGGTCCTATGACATTGCTTGCTATAAGATAAATAATATTAGATTTTCGAGGATTGAGAAACAAAATTTAGACATCGCCTTGAAAGGCGTGAAATTGGCAGATGGCTTCAAAAAAATTCCCAAATTGATTAAAAGCTACATGGAAGTTGGACCCACGGGTCTGCCGAGAGGGAGACGGTCCTTGGCTAGTCTGAAAAGCCGCTGGTGGAGGTTGATTATTTGTTACTGATGATAGCTCTAGCCTTCCCTGATGATTAAGAATTAAGACATGAAGTTGATCCTTTATCAAAGACCCGGCTTGAGTTAAGACAGAAATTGCGGTATCGAGACCCTGAAATTTAGCACCCAAACCATGAAACAATTGAGTATGATATTCATTAATAGATAAAGGTTCACCGATAGTAGCTAACTAGTCCGTGAGGCTGGTGGCTTCTTGTAGGAATTCCGTGACGGATCGGTGGCCTTTTGAGAGTGATTGAAGCTAGAGCCGTAAAGCAGATGCACGAGCCGTTGATTGAGCGGAATACGAATCCGCAAGATACTTCCAAACACTTGCCGTAGATGTGTGATTTGTCAATTGGGCAACTATCGGAGCAGTTGACGAATTGAGGATCCAAGCCAAGGCAATGGACTCTCGAAATTTCCAGTTTTCAAACGCTGGATTGGTCTCCTCCGACTGAGGTTCGGTGCCGTCCAGAATGGACAGCAAGCGGGCGGCACGTAAATATGGTGAGATCTATGTTTTCCAGATTGGAAAGTTCGTCCCAGTTAGCTTCTCCCCAATGCTTGGTGGTTTCATGAGAGTAGGGTTACTCGAGGGGGTTGATGTTTCTTTAGACATAGATCTGTGAGGCTTTTGCCAAAGACGCTCTGATACCAACTTGAAAGAATAAAAGGTTTAGGGAAGAAAATTTTATTCCTCTACTGTTTGTCTTACATCATGTTGCAAAATACAACGTATATAAAGTACTCGAAGAGATGAGATACACAAGGTAACATAAAAACGAATATCTCCTAAATATTTTCTTCCCTTAACAGATAAGATAAGAAAAGGTAACAGCATAACAAATATCCCCAAATATTTGCTGAGTATTTGCCGAGTATCTTCTTCCCTTAACAGAGTCGTTTGCTTCACCTTCATCTCTTTTTCTCTCCCTGCAAAACTCGCCACCTATGTCCATGGAAGTCGCGACCTCCATCGGTCTACTCTAATGAAGATCACTAGCCCTACATCACCATAGATCTGTTGTTGCATGAGGTGGCCACCTTTATGGGCTTGTATTGGGACTCAACTAGTCGATTTGCAAGATTATTCATGCAACAGTGGCAACACTAGAGGTTGGATGTCGATCAGTGAAGATTAAGCTTGCTCACAAGCCGAAGATGTGCTTTTAAGATTAAACTCTAAATTTTTATTCTTATTTAAGATAAGATTCACTCCAAAAGCTCTATTGAAATAGTCATGGCCACGGGCCGACTTGAGTCCGGAACTAATCTAATCGGTCTAGGTCAAATCTGGAACCAGCTTGTTGACCAGACCCGCGGTTCTGACCTGAAATCAGCAGGTGACACAAGGGTCCGGTTTTGATTTCTTCAAACTTTGAACCAGGCCAGGAATCGACGATTCTAGTCTGGTTTCGAATTGTGAAAAAAAGGAGATAAAAAATTAAAATTTATTAAAAAAAGAAAGAGCAACTACTCTTTCTCTTTGGTGACCATTGCCAGTGGTCACTTATTTTTTTTTATTAATTTCTAACCTATGATATAAATACCCCTATCTCTCATTTTTTCACACAAACTCTCTCTTTATCTCAATTCTTTCAAATTCTCTTTAACTCTCAATTATTCAAAAGATCCAATTTATTATTTTATTTTTTTCAATTGCGTTCTCCAATTTCTTATTTTATTTATTTATTATCTCCTTTAACAACTTCCTATTTCAAATTCTTTTTTCATACCCTATATTTTTGACATTATACAATATATTTTTTTGATATTAAAAAAATGGCAAATGAAAGTAGAACTAGTGGCAAAGGCAAGAGTAAGAAGGGAAAATCCAATTATTCTCATGGTCCTCGTGATTATGAAGATTCGGGAGCCGATGTGGATAATGAAATCAATATTATTCTTAATATGAAGCAAGTGCAAACACAAGAGAGTCTTCATCATTCTACCAGTATTGAAGGAATGTCAACAATAAAGGAGCGGGAGTTTACATCCGATGTATGGACTACTTTACGAAAATTAAAAGATTTGATATAGCTCCAAAAAAGTATGACGTAGTTTGTAAACATTGTGAGATAAAATATAAATATATCGGTAGATCTTAAACGGCATCTTAAGAGAAACATTCTAATATTTCTCCTTTATTTCGTTATAATGAAAAAAATTATAAAGAAGAATTAGGTAAATTTTTTGCTGTTGAATATTTATCATTTAGTTTTAGTGAAAGATTTGATTTTAATCAATTTATACAAAATACATGTGTTCCACAAGCAAAATGAGTTCCTAAAAATACACTTAAACACGTAATTAAAGATCTTTATAAAAAAATATTTACAATTTTTTTTTATGAATTTTAGTGGATGTGTATGTTTAGGTATATTTAGAATGATTACAGGCAAGTTCATTCTTATATAGGTATCACATGTATATGGATAGATGATGATTGTAATATTCAAAAAAGAGTTATTGCCTTTAGAGTTTTTGATGATAGACATAAGGCAAATAATATTTATAGATTAATTAGATAAATTTTATAATAATATTATTTGCTTAACAAAATTTTTTCAATTGATTTTGATAAATGTCGCAACAAATATTGCTTAAATTGTTGCACTAGAAAAGATTTGTAAATCCATTTTTGGTGGATAATTTTTTCATAGTAGATGTGTTTGTCATGTTTTAAATTTATGTGTACAAGATGATTTAAAAAATTTTGATAATTTTTTTGACTCAATAAAAATGGCAATTCAATTTTTGTGGAAACATTCCCAAATAATGAAAGAATGGTTAAAATTTTGTAGAGTTAATTGAAAAAACCAAAAAGATTTTCAAAAAATGTTTCAAATCTTTGGAATTCTACTTACGAGTTGCTTAATAAATCTTTTGCATATAAAAAATTATTATGTGCATTTATTTCAGATAATATAACTTAAAATAATATATCCAGTGGGATATTTGAAAAAAAATTTAGATATTTTTAAAATTTTTAATGATGCGACTTATATTTTGTAGGTATTTATTATCATACTAGGTATTTATTTTTACTAAAAAGTATTAATATTGTTGGATTTTTTTTGAAGAAAATGAAAATAACAATAAATTAAGTGACACTGTTAGAACAATACGGACAAAATGGCTACATTATTATAGAAAAATTTATATTATTATTTAGTTGCTTGTGTTTTTTTATCAACATTGTAAATTAGATGTTTAGATGATTATTTGAATACATATTATGAATGTTTACATTTAATTGATGAGGTAAATATTAGAACTATATAAATAATGGTTAAAAATGTAATAATATAATTATATAATGAATTTTATAGTACATATAATCTAGGTGATAGTAAATCTTCTCAATCTAGTGACTTACAAAGTAGGAACATAGGTGAAATTAGTAGAAAGTATCAACTTTTGTTGCATAGGGAAAAAAAAAGAAAATAGAGCAATGAGAAGTAATTTTGAAATAGAGAGCTATTTAACTATTTCTTTTGCGTTTGATGAATTTGAAAGCAACATAGATTTCACAATATTGGATTGGTGAAAGTGGCATTCCACACAATACCCAATTCTTGCATTAATTATAAAGTAAATTTTAACAACCTTTTGTTCGACAGTTGCGGTAGAACAAGTATTTAGTGATGGATGTAATACTTTGTATGAACGACATTTAAGATTAGCTCTCGATTCAGTCGATGTTCAAGCTTGTATTGATGATTAGATAAAAATTTAATATAGATAATAAAAGATAGATTGCAATAATGAAGCCGGATTCTTTGATGATGTAGATACCCTGGCTTCGTTACCGGAACGGGTAGCGATGATTGAGGATAAAGTAAGTATGGAGTTATTAAAAATAAGAGAACTACATGAACTCTGATTCTTTCATATTCGAGAAGATATGTAAGTGCTTAATGATAATTCATTAAGTTCAACCTCTCTCCCTCCCCCGCCCTTTTTTTTTTTTTCCAAATTTGATTACAATTTATATTTGTTAATTCATTATTTTTTTATTTTATAATTTGATAATTTTATTATAAATTCATTACAATTTAATTTTTAAACTCAAAATCCATAATCAGAACCGGAACCGAAGGTTCTATTTTTGATTTTGAATCAAAATCGGGACTAAAACCGACTTGGAACTGCCAGTTCAAAATTGGAATCGAACCGCCACTTAATGGCTCGGTTTCGATTTTCCTAATTTGAAATCAAAATCGTCACTTAAGGACTCGATTTTGATTCTCCTAATAAGAATAGTGGATTCATGAATCGAAATCGGTGGTCCCCTATCCGTGATCATGACTATATTGAAAAAGCGCACACAATTCAAAAATTTTATTTGAAATTTTCACGTCATGACCAAATAACTGAGCACATGTAATTTGTGTCCATGCAACTTGTCTTTTACGCATTAATTGGCCACATCTTCGACTGCTTTTTGCTCAAGTGCGGTGTAACAGCAAAGCAATCAAATCAGAAGATATTGCTCATAGCCTCCTACGGCGTGCTCTTGCAATAGCATCCGACATGACAGTGGCGCAATTTTTGAAAAAGGTATGGCCATCTTTTCCAACTTTTCAATGACAGCCCAACTTCATTGCGATTTTCCAACTTTTCAATGGCATTTGTAGCTGTTCATGCAATGGTTTTGGCCTCAACTTAGAAGGTTATTTGACGCTTAAGGACATGCAACTTCTTCATCGATTTCCATTCGCTTGCCAACATGATGGGATGGAACGGAACGTATTAAACAAACAAGGCTGAATCATAAAAATGATCTGACTTGTTTTAACACTCGATTTATCGTCGTTAAAATCATGTAATAATAAATAACATTCAATGACATAGAATGTCTCTTTAATGTCCTATGATGTTCTTAAGTAAAATTATTAGCATGCGGTCGTCGTCATATCTGATATTCACAATCATGAAGATTGTAGTCAAATAAGTATAATTTGCACTACTTAAGTCCTAAGCCTTTTTTAATTTTTTTCCCTCAATTCTCTTAGTTTTTGCTTCATGATTTTTCCCGTTCATTTCTTTTTTTTTTTTTTTTTGCGGTTCACTTCCTAGAAAGGGCCAGGAAGAGCCATCCTTGGATGGCTGACAACCCTTCCTCGCAGCTAGATTTGGTTGGTGAGGGCCATGACCCTTGCTCTTGAAGCCATTGCAAGCTAGAACCCGAGCACGGGATGAGATCCATCATGGTCGCCAGGCATCCGCGATGCTCTCGTCGGAATAGTAAAAAAGAAGAAGAAAAGCATATAAAAATCAGAAAATTTTTATTGGTAATATTACGTAGGATAACCATCGTGCACGTTAGTGATCGTCAATCAAAATTGAACGAAAGAAATAAATTTGACAAATTGTAAAAAAACTTAGAACTAAATTAAGATGTATGATTTAATTGGCCATCGTATAGTAAGTTTATAATTTTTTGAACAATTTTCTCCAATCAAATTTCTTGCAACCGTTGTGATGACCACATCTCTAATGTCACTTGGACAATTAAAATTTCTCCATGTTTCCAACGCAAGATAATTTTTGCTTTGGAGGAAGGCAAACCACCCCTAGCCCTCTTAAGGAAACCCTAGCGGGTCTAGTTTCAACTTTTCACGTGCATTTACATAGTTCATCATCCTCGGTCTAAAGAATGCAAAAGAATGTTTGATTAGTCTAAGGAAAATATCCCACAATGAATATTTTAGGCTAAGAATATACAGAAAGAGAGGGAGGTCACAAAAGTACACAAAGTAATGGTGCTGAAACGGCCGACCCAACACAAACTAGTGGGAGACATCAAAAAGAGTTTATAGAGCCCCTTCGCTTTATCCTTCCTTCCTTCCTTCCTTCCTTCCTTTCTCTCTCTCTCTCTTTAATTAATTTTACTGATATTCATGTTTTTTTTCATGCATATAGAGTTATGATAAATTCAGTGAACAAGCAATTACGAGAGGGAAAAAAAACGGAAGAAGATAAGAAACGAGGACAACAGCTTTGCTTGCCTTTTGCTTTGTCTGGCCAAACCTTTAGTTTTTAGTTCAATGTCCGGAATGATGTCTGTACCTACTTAAAAAATGCAAATGGGGTCCTCCATGCAAGGGCGTTCATGCTTTAGAACATATTAATTCTCTCTGTCTCGTGTGCATAATATCTCAATTGGGTGTTGGGGGCCGGGGAGTCGGTTCTTCACATTTATCCTTTTTTTATTCAATAAATGTATCGTTGGTAATAAAATTTATCACGAGAGTGCAATTGAGTTATAAAACTTTTAAAAAGCACCTTCAAGTTGTGAAACTTGTAATTTGGTTTTTGATTTATAGTCTCTCTTGCTTAGAATTTATGTCTGTCATGTGTGGGTGAAGTCTAATTTGATTCACAAGTACTTCATACCGTAGGGAAAGAAGTTCTTATGTGGTCTCTAAACCTTATGTCTCTCTTCGACCCAAACAAATTAAATAAAATTATGTCTCTCCAACAAACTTCAACCGTTACTGAATTGGTCATCAATGCACTTAATAACCCTTTTTTCGTATGAAGAGTTTGGATGTACGGTGAGATCGTATGGAAATACTAACCGGGGTAGTGGAACTCATCATGGCCGATTCTATCCGCCTGAACAAAGTTTTTTGACATGACCAATCACCTAAGTTCAAGTGCTGTGAACTTACTCTACTTTCTTTCGGAGTATGATGTTTTGTTGGGCATCCCACCACCGACCTCTAGTCCAACGATGAAGGGATGGCACCATCTTTCACAAGATCACAAGTACGAACCAAATCATAGACGGATCTCTGACAACTTGTGTCTTGGCATGCATTTGTTATATCTCGTGTGTGAAGAGACTTATTAATTTCTCATACGCCAGTTAGGGTGTCAACGGTTTGATTCCATTTTTCAGAAAAACCTGAATCAAATCAAACTAAGTGGTTTGGGTGTGCATAAACTTTAAACCAAATCATGATCCGAACCGAACACCCGGTTCGGTTTTTCCGCTTTTTTATTTTTTATTTTGCCCTTTTCATTGCTCCACCCAATTCATTTTCTCTTTTTGTTATCACTGATTAGATTGAGTTGTGTTTGTTCAGTAATTGAACTAGAGATTTCTTTTTTGAAATTAAACGAATCGAAAATCAAATCAAACCGAAACGAAAATGCATGAAATTTCGATTTGATTGTCCGTTCAGTTTGTGACACCCCTAATTCCTTCGCAATTGGTAATCCATTTGGATGCACAACGGCATCATTGAACAGGAAAAATTGCGATGGTGGGGGGCACAAGAAGCACGATATGGAATCGATGAATCATGAGGAAGGAAGACTCACCCATCTTAGCAAGGCCCCAGCAAGCACGGTCGCCACCGAACCTTTATTTATTTTTTTTTTCCCAATTTGTTCTTTTGGCCTCTTGGATGTCAATTTACGGGAAAATATATATGATACCGGAGATATTTTAGAAATATCAAATTGTTAGCTTACAACACTAAAATCCTTCGCATAGGAGGTACATCGAACATATCCGATTTATTCCCTAAATAATACGGCTGTGATAACTTATCGAGTGTTTGGTCCAATGATTGAAGAATTGATTTGCAAATCAAAGGTCGCAGGTCTGATTTCTTAGTCAATCTTCGAATGAGAAAAGTTTGCGAAGGATGAACCTAGGCCGGTGTCCGACTTTCGGCTTCTCCACTATGTCTAGCGGGGCTGCGGCGTCGGGCTCAAAACTATGATAATGGTCCATTTGTCATCTTTTAGACATATTTGCAACACAAGTTAAATTCATTTCCTTACCCAAAAAAAATGTTAAATTCATTTTATAAATGCGAAAAAATTGACAACCATCGACATCATATATCCATCAGTAGCCGACAACTTTATACAGAGAGGATGACATTTTCATGGCTATTTTAACTAAAGTGGAGATAGACATCAAATCACCCGTGGAAGAGACACATCATAATCATTTTCATATCTCATCAAGCACACCAGACCACTAACCACAGTCCAAAACAGTGAAAAAGGATTGTGAGTCGAGAACAAAGGGGAAGACGATGATGATGGACATAGACCCACGTTTGCACGATCTACAGACCATTTTCTAAAAGCAGAGTCTCCATGGAAGCATCTTCCCAACATGTTGGACACTCCTTGCCCTAATTTCTCTGGCCCCATCTTCTGGTGTCTATCAAGATTACAATCTCTTTTTTCCCTTCTTTTTTTCTACTTAAATGAAAACCCATTAGTCCATAAATGTAATCGAAGCACTTTGTTACATGATTGCTGTTACAATAGCAATGCATTGAGCTTTGGATGAACTTTACCAATCCCATTGGCAAACATGTTAATTCCATAACTTGTATTCAAGTGTTTTGATCAAACAACAAGAAGCAAAGGAGTTTGCGCCTCTCCTTACAACCATGGATTCAAGTCCGTCAGAGTCAGAACCATTTCGAGAGTAAAACGCTGAATGAAACAGACGGATGCGAGGGAGTGCGCTCTTATGATCGCCAAGGGAGGTAGACTAGTTGAGGTACTTGAAACCTGACCTGAGCATTACCTGACCAGCATACGCTGGCATTGAAGTGAGATAGCCTCCCTTCTTCCTAAATTGCTCTTTACCTAAAGAAACGCATTTAAATATGCTAATTCCTTCCTGTTCCCTACAACCATTATTTTACATTTCTCCTAATGATACCATTTGGAGAAGAACGATTAATCTATACTATGATATGTTCTCCATCATTTCTCTGCAGATCCTGTGCACTGGCAAACGAATTAAGAAGTCGAATTCCTTCAGATGCCCAGTAAAATGTAGTAGACGAGCGTAATTGGCAAGGCGATCAACATCCCAAATATAACACTGCATATGGTCAATCAAGTGACTAATTAGACATGGAAATTTCACAAATTTAGATGTTAAAGCAAAATTGGAATGGATTAGAATGGCATTTATAAGGACAATTGCATTACTCACGCTGTGCTAAGAATGTCGGGGTGTAGGCTGTACTCTTTGGCAAAGACGAAGGGGACAATACCCTGCGGAAGAGCTGCCTGTAACATTTGATTAGGGCATTGTAAGCACACTTATAAGAAATTGTGCGATTGACACGTCAAGGATGCACGTCATCGGGCGATCACATGACAATGGTGAGTAAATATAGTGAGTAAATATAAGTTTGGTACCTATACTAAACTGAATACGAAGAATTAAACCCAGTGAATCCCATCAAATTTGATGATCCAGATTCAATTTAGTACATTTACTACATTGACGTGATAATTTTGGCGAGGTATGAGACCGACCTGTACGATGGCAACACGTAGGAGATCCCCCTTGAGGCCAATAACAAGGGAGGCGGCGGCCATGACGGCCGGACCGGTGAGGAATCTGACAGCCATGGCGAAAGCTGCGATGGAATTCCCGCAAGCTATGATCCTCGGTTGCAATGCCATGAACAGTCCTGTCATCCATTTATCATACCTCATTATCAGCCACTTCATCATAACATCTCGAGAAATAATTATATGGCTGTCCTTGACCTATTATGAGATTAATAGCATCTTTTGACCCATTATGAGATTAATAGCATCTTTTGGACCACAAAAGAACAAGTTAAAAATAAGGATGTTGCTAGCTTGATCGTCAAAAGGCTAGTCACAAATTTATCCTCTCTCCAGTACAAGTCTAAGAGTGTTGCCGGGACCCACACAGAGCAAAACACAGGTTTATCTGTCTTTCACTGAAATGTGTCTGACAAGGACCGTCATTCTATTGAGGACGGTGATTTCAACATTACCCAAAAAATAATAAGAAATCATTTATAACGTACTCATTCAAGAATTTGTAATCAACGTCATGTTATCCTTACAGTTAATCAAAGATTATTATGCCCGTAAAATCCTGACACCCCCGCATTTTTCCCAATCCAAGAGAAGAAGTCCATTGATCTATACGTGCAAATGGTATAGAATGTGAATATTCTCCACGGAAACAGAAAGAAACCCTAACGCATCATTATTTGCATTGTACCCCATTCAAGAACGTCTCTTGCTACCAACCCCACCAAACGCTTCACTTTGCTTGTTCTTGCAGAGAAAACCCAAAGCGTGCTCTCTTGACTCTTATGTGAATTATGGAGGAGTGGGCGTGACCCAGAAAAAGAAAGTGTAATCAACATAAAAGCTCAGAGAGAGAGAGAGAGAGTTATGTTGGGAGAATTGTTGACTGACCAAGACTGAACATGGCCATGCCAAGTCCTGCGTCTGACAGTATGGAAATGGACTTGGCTATGATTGCTGGCATCTCAATGTTCCACCTAAACGAACCAGAATAAGAAGGGAAAGAAATGGATGCCAATGAGGAAAACATGCCAGCAAAGCATGAAAATTTCCATACCCATGAGCCAGAAATTTCAAAGGAAAAATGTGTTTTCCAAATTGTTTTGAAACTGACATACCTGAAGGAGACGAGGGACCAAGTGATGCCGATCAAACTGGAGTAGGTGTTAGGGTTCCGGATGAGCTTCCTCCACACCATCATTAGGATGAGCCTCGTCATCACGCTCGTTGGCGGCATCGCATCCCCGCTGCCCGCTTCAACGTTCTCCGCCCTTCGGTTCCTGAAGCTGAACTCATCTCTCTCCAGTTGATGATCGCCTTCTTTACTGGGGTTCTGATCTGCTGATGATCCACCACAGATTACCCAAAGAAAGAACACAACCAGAATTCACTTGAGACTCACAAAAGGAAGAAACGTTTTACCTTTGTCATGAGTTGCACCAGTGGGCAAGTCATTGTTATGACCGAACACATCAGAAACTGGAGAAGCACTTGAGCTCCAAACAAACATGTGAAGATCCCTCCGACCACCACCGCCGCCATCTTCGCCTCCTCTCTTCCCTGCTTGCCCATTCGCCCTCTTTCCTGCGCTCCCGCGGCCACTCTTTGGCGAGAACATCCCTGGATTTGGGGCCGGGTAATTACCCGCGGTGCCGCCTCCACCATGTGGGAACCTCGGCAGCTTGTTATCCTCCTCGTAATTCGATTGCCTTGGCGTCGGCCCGAGCGACGCCGATAGGCCGTACACGTCGGTGGACCCGAAGTTCGACCCCCTCCCGCCGCCTCCGAGACCCGCGGTGAGGGAGTAGAGGTCGGCATGGTTAAAGCTGGACCCCCTCGGCGTGGGGTTCCGCGATGACTGCAGTGAATAGATCTCGGCATTGGTCAGGTTCGACGGGCGTGGGGAGAGCCACGCCGCGGGCTTGAAGACGTCCGACCGCGAGGCGCTGGAGCGGCGGACGGTGACGCGGAGCTTGCCGTCGCTGCCGACCTCAGCCTCAGTCTCGAGGGGCTGCCGGGAGCCATCTAGGGAGACGACGTCAGGGTCTACTTGGATGGAGACGATGGACGCGGCGGCGGCGCCCGGGAACTGGTTGGAGATGAGGGTTCGCGCGGCGCGGTACTCGAACAGGAAAAGCATCAGAGTGTACCAGATGATGCACTGGAGGACGACGATCTGTACCATGAGGTCACCGGAATAGGGGCCGTACATACCGCGGAGGAGGGGGATGCCCATGACTAGGGTGTTGGGGAGGGTGGCGAGGGAGAAGAGGGTGATGGACCAGTCGAGGGAGCCTCGGCCGGAGAGGTGGGACCAGAGGGCGAGGGCGAGGAGGATGAAGAGCTTCTGGAGGGAGTCCGCGGCGAGGAAGCGGAGGTTCATGTTGAAAGGGTTGTTGGAGGAGATGAAGTGGAAGGAGAGGAGCGGTACGGCGAAGAGGGCGACGAAGCGGTTGATGCCGGAGCACTGGTCCGGGGTGAAGATGTGCCACCACCGGACGGAGCCGTAGGCCAGGATCATCGCCACGTACAGCGGCACCATGGCCGTCATGACGTGGTAGAAGTCCGACCCCGTGATCATCGTGCCTCGTGGGGTTGATCAAGCGTTTGGACGGTGAACTTGAGGAGGACGAGGAGGATGTTAAACGGCTTGCGCTTCAGGTTCTTGCGAGCGAGAGAGCTTGCAAATCGCACTTGGCTCGCTTGAGTTGGCTTTGCCTTGACTTTTCTTCTGTTCCCCCTTTCTTTCTAGTGAACAAAAAGACGTCCAAAAGCAGATGTCTTCTGTTCACTTACCATGCGTAAACTTAACTTTGCAAAATTATACCCAAGAATAAGGAACCCTCGTCCAACACAATCCCCATTTCCTTTCTCTACCTCGCTTCCTTGGCGACCGAGCGCCACACGACCGCCGCGCGCACCGAGCTAGTCACCACTTGCAGTGTCGATCATTGTCGTTGCCGCTCAACCATCGGTGCCAAGTTGATCTCTCTCTCTCTCTCTAGCTCGCAAAGATTCAAGGTGAACCGCCACCTCGTTCTGATTCGGGTCAATTGTGGTGGCCCAAACAAACACACACAGAGACTGTGGCGGCGGTGAGGATGGCAACGACGACAGAGAAAGGATAGAGAGGTGATCTAGATGTTGAGAACGCCTCTTCTAAATATTTTGATTCCGACAAAACTACAATTTTTTTTTTAGAAAGAACCTAGTTAATGTTTTGTCATACCTTATTGTACGTGTAACATGTGAATGAAAAAACTTATATTGCTCAAAAGCTGATGTTCAAACTCAAGGTGAAGTCTGAATAGTTGGATTATGCTATTCAGATGGAGTGGAATATTACTTTTGAGGATTCAACTTTTATCTTTGGAGAAGACTTATGTGAAACATCAATAAGAATTTTATCAAGCTCATATCCATTGTTCTAGTCTTTTCAGATTCAAAAGACTCTTTTACTTCTGAAGACTGTTTCTGAAATATGTTTAGATTATACAATATTATCTTTCCAAATTTTGAAGACCCATGTTGGTAGGTTTTCGTTTTGACTGCGTTATTTATGAAAGTTTGTAATCTTTGATTGACATGATTATTTTACAAGTAAATTGGTAAAAGATCCTTAATTGAAGACTACTTTCCATGGGACAAGAAAATTTTCATATCTAAACAATTTCGCTTATGGAAATTGAAGATTTAATTATATGGGTAACTAAATTTGAAGGATTAAAATTCTACACCAACGGTTATCAAATCTCTTTTGATACAGTACCTTCTAATCGAGGTTGATGACGTCCAATCAGTGATTGAGGGGCGATTCTTCGGAGGACCTTTGCAACAGTTAGTTTTAGGTCGAAGAAGTATAAAAGGGGATCCTTGGTGATTGTTGCGAAGTGAGATCAAAAGTTAGAATTCCAAAGTGCTTGAGTTATTCAGATTTATATATTTGTTCTTGAGAGTGAAATACTTTATCTTTGAGAGGTTCTGTAAAAGAGTGAAAGTGTGATATTACTTGTAACCTTTCAATAATTTATCTAGTGAAATTCAGTCAATCGGCTCTTAGTATGGGAGAGTGGTCATAGGCTTATCTAAGTCGAACCACTATAAACTTTGTCTTCTTCTATGTTTAGACTATCACTCTTTATCATTTTGAATTTGATACTAAACTTTATTCAGATTCTGTTCTAACTTGTTTAATTTTGCATTAAGTTTTAAAATTGTTCAAAATCACTAGGTGATTATTGCTAGATACACTGATTGGTATCAGAGCAGGTTGTTCATTATTCCAAATGTTCAACAACAAGCATTCGTACTTTGATGGAAAGGACTATAATGTTTGGTGCAACAAAATGAAGTGGTTCTTTAAGGCATTAGATAATCTGATGTGGGATATTGTGATTAACGGAGTAGCTCCTACCACTATAGCAACTCCTTCCACAAGAAATAAGGGCAAAAATAATATTAATTATGCAACTCTTTCAGTTACTGAAAAAGCAAAAAGAGAAGGACTTGATTCTAAATCTGTTTATTCACTCTTCTATGCTTTATTTAATCATATATATAATCATGTTGCAGAAGAAGAATAATCAAAGCCATACGGGATACACTCAATGTTACATATTAAGGAACTAATAGAGTCAACGAAACTAATCTTAGTATTCTACTAAGTGATTGTGAAGCCTTTAAGATGAAACTAAATGACACAATCACTGATATGATTGACATGTTTCAAATATTAGTCAGTAATTTTGCACGACAAGGTGTTCTAATCGCTGAACCCATGCAAGTCCGAAAGATCCTTATAGGATTAACAAACAACTAGAACTACATTAAGCCATCAATTCAAGAATGCCAAACATTCAGGCCAGTATCCATTGATGAACTTGTTGGAACCCTGCAATTGTATGAAACAGAGCGTGTCAACAAATCAAAAGACACAAAATATAAGAAGTCAATTGCCTTAAAATCTAACATTGATTAGTTGTTGCAAAATTCTGAAGATGAAGAGCTTGTGCTGATGGTGAAGAAATTCAGAAAGATGGCTAGAAAGGGTAGAAACTTCAAAGGTAAGAAATCACTCAAATAGAATGATAAAAAAAAAATAGCCAAGTAATGACAAACAAGAAAACAAGAATGTTGTTTGCTTTTATTGTAAAAATGTAGCGACCCATAATGTTACCTCATGACTATCTCACTCTTTACTTTCTTCTTGATCTTTTAATCTTTTGGTTAAGCGCATGTGGAAACGATTTACATCCCAGACAAATACAATAACATGGATAGCTAAAAAGGAAACCAACAACATTCAAATAGGAAAAGCTCGTGACAACACACGGGGGTATCCCGTTGAGGGGAGTCTTGGGCTAGTTGATAAAGCTTGCGCTTTCCTTTAACTTGCAAGAGACTTTTTCAGGGGGTGTCCTAAAAGAATAAAACCGTGAGGCCTGTGTACTCAAAGAGGACAATATCTTGCGAATGGTGGGCCTAGGTTCTTACAAAAAGGTTGGACATATCAAGTCAAAATGCCTACTTTTGAAAAGGATAAAGTCAAGTGTGAAAAACACAATAAGGCATTAAAGGCAAAAATCTTGAGTGATTCTGAAGCCAGTGATGAAGACTACACCAACATATGTCTCATGGCGAATTCAGATTTAGACATCAAGATATGTTCTTTTGACATTCCAGATGAAATTCCTGAGTACATTGAAGAACTGTGTACGAATTATAAAAAAGCTCTCAAAAATGTATTTGAGTTGAAAAAGCAAGTTTTATTGTTAAAAAGGGATATTTCTTAAAAGACAAGATTGGATTTTTCCAAAGAGAATTTAATCAAATCAAAGAAAATCAAAATTTGATTTTGAAAGAAAACGATTCTTTGAAAATATTCAAAAAGATTCTCTCAAAGCTTGAAAACTTTAGAAAATATTATTTCCAAACAAGTTCCTTATGATGACAAATCTGGTCTTGGTCTTAAAAAGGAAAGCAATCTTTAAAGTAAATTTCTTGAAACCAATGATAGGATTCTGCAAAAGCCTTCCAAGCTTGCATATCAACGTCATTTTGAGAAACAAGTTACAAAACCTATTGGACAAGTGTATTATTCAAACCGTTATAATTTAAATCATTTCAGATCTTACTTTTTGAAAGTTTTGGAGACCTATCAATAGAGATGTTGCGACAGTGACTAACTCCAAAGGACCAAAGAAAATCTAGGTACCAAAGAAACATGGAGTTATTTTTGCATTGCAGTTGCCAAGAAGAAGAAAGAATAAATGGTTTCTTGATAGCGGATGCTTAAGCCACATGATCGGTGATCCAAAAAATTTCATTCAATTGACAAAATTCAATGGTAGAAGTGTGCCTTTTGGAGAAAACAACAAGGGAAAAGTGATTGGTAGAGGAACTGTGAAAATTGAAAATCTTACCGTCAATGAGGTATCCTTAGTCAAAGGACTGAACTATAATTTGATTTCTATAAGTCAATTATGTGATTGTAGATATCAAATATGCTTTCAAGATACAAATGTTTAGGTATCGGTAAAGACAAGAAGCAAAGCTTCATTAATCGACGACGTGGAAATATCTACCTTTTGGATGTGGATTATGAAGATATCAAGTGCCTTATATCAATCAAGGATGAATCTAAACTTTGGCACAAAAAGCTAGGTCATATCAACATCAAGCATATTACAAAACTATCATCTAAGAAATTGGTTTGAGGTTTACCACAAACAAAGTTTAAAAAATCTAAACTTGGAAAATAGGTGAGAAGTTTGCTTAAATCGATAAATCATGTTTCTACTAAACATGCACTATAGCTATTGTCTATGGACATCTTTAGGCTAAACAGAACTCTAAGTCTTAGAGGTAAGAGATACTGTCTTGTTATTGTTGATGATTACTCAAGATTCACATGGATTTTATTTCTTCTTCATAAAAATGAAGCCGTCTCTTCTTTTTTCAAAATTTTCCAAAAAAGTTCAGAATGAGAAAGGTTGCTATGAGAGAATTTGAAAATCAAAGCTTTTTTAATTTTTGTGATGACCTTGGTAGTTAGCATAATTTCTTTTCCCATTACACACCCCAACAAAATGAAGTAGTGAAAAGGAAAAATTGTTCTCTGCAAGAAATGGGAAGAACTCTTTTTATAGAAATTAAAATAGGTTTGCCTTTTTTTGGCAGAAGTTATCTCAATAGCTGGTATATTATTTAAATCATGTTTCTTTAAGACCAATTCTTGAGAAAATTTCTTACAAGCTCTTTAAAGAAAGAAAATCAAATCTTGCATATTTTCACGTGTCTGGATGTAAATGTTTTATTCTGAAGAATGCTAATGATCTTGTTGGTAAGTTTGATGAGGAATCAAATGAAGAACACATTCCTAGAATACTCAAAACAAAGTAAAGCATACCGTGTTTGCAACAAAAATTCTTGTGTTGTTGAAGAATCATGACATCAAGGTCGATGAAATTATTTAGAAATACAATGATCAATCTGAATATACTGAAGTTCTCTCACTTCTTCAAAGTTTAGAACAAGCTGAAGACTCTTAAGAGATTAAAAAGATTCTGAAAAGAATCATGCTTTTAAGAAATTTAGAATCAAGAAGATGACCAACAAATGCAAACAGAATAAAATGAAAAGCAATCAGCGTCTCAAAACTCAAGTCGAGATTAGAAAAATAACTTCACCAAAAACTTAGATAAAGATCAAGACGAGAGATTCAACAAGAACTGAAACCACAAGTTCAATCATCCCAAAGAACTCATGATGGGAAGGTTTAATTTAATTGTATCCAAATTAGATCAAGGTTAAATAAGCATGAGCAACATAGCACTTGTTCTTGAAATAGAACCAAGGGAAATTGGATAGCTCTTACAAATGAAAGTTGGATTAATGCTATGCCAGAAGAACTTCATCAATTCAAGATAAACAATGTTTACAAGCTTGTGTAGAGACCCAAAAATCGCCTTGTGATAGGAATAGAATAGATATTTCCAAAAAGAAAACTTTCTGATAAAGGAAACGTGTGGTCAGAAACAAAGCAAGAGTGATAGTAAAAGGATATTTCCAATGAGAAGGAACTGATACGATGAAAACCTATGCTTTGGTTGTCAAGTTAGAGGCTATAAGGCCACTTCTTGCGCTACACTTGTTATACTGACTTTAAACTTTTTCATAGGATGTCACACGTGCATTTTTGAACGGTCATCAAAGAAGAAGTGTACATTAAACAACCATTTGGTTATGAAGATCCAAGGGGGAAAAGATCTTGTATATACATTGACGAAAACCCTATAATGACTAAAGCAAGCACCACTTTGCTTGCGTAGAAGGTTAAGTAGTTTTCTTTCTAAAAATAAATTTGTAAAAGGTAAGGTTGATACTACACTTTTCATTTACAAGCAAGGTAAACATATTTTTCTCATTCAGTTTACGTTGATTATATTATTTTTACATCTTCTAATGAACGTTTGTGCAAGAATTTCTCTAAGATAATGCGGATGAGTTTGAGATGAGTATGATAGGAGAATTAGATTCTCCTTGGACTTTAGATACATCAAATCAAGAAGGGAATCTTATTCACCAGAGAAATATGCTCCGAAATTGTCAAGAAATTTGGTCTAGAGGACTGCAAAAGATAAAGACTCTAATGTCACATCCGTCCAAACTTGACAAAGAGGAACAAGGAAAAAAAGTTGATCCAAAACTCTATCGCAATATGATTGGATAATTGCTATCTCTTACAGCTTGCAAGACGGATATAGAATACAACATTTGTTTATGTTTATCGTGAGATTTCAAACAAGTCCAAAAGAATCACATCTATTAGCTATCAGAGAACCATTAAGTAAATTGGGACTTTGCAAAGTATGGATTGTGGTATTCCAAAGATTTTGATTTCTTTCTAAAAGGCTACTCAGACGTAGATCTCGCTGGATGCAAGATTGATAGAAAGAGTGCTTCTAGAACATGGCAACTTATGGAGAAAAACGTTAGTCTCATGGTATTCTAAGAAGTACAGCACAGTTGCTCTATCTCATAGTAGAAGCAAAAAACGTATCTCTTGGAAGTTGTTGAACTTAGGATTGTGGTATTCCAAAGATTTGATTTCTTCTAAAGGCTACTCATAACGTAGATCTCGCTAGATGCAAGATTGATAGAAAGAGTGCTTCTAGAACATGGCAACTTATGGAGAAAACGTTATGTCTCATGGTATAATTCTAAGAAGTACAGCCTAGTTGCTCTATCCATAGTAGAAGCAAAAACGTATCTCTTGGAAGTTGTTGTACTTAGATCCCATGGCTGAAATAACAATTAAGAGACTATGGTGTCGAAGACTCGAATGTAAGAAATCATAATGTGATAACACAAGGGCGAAACATATCAAGATCAACATTCACTTCATCAGGGTAATCAGTTCAGAACGGTGATGTTCATATTGAATATATTGATACTAGAAATCAACTTGTAGATATATTCACGAAACCTCTTGATAAAGAGTCATCAATTATATTCAAAATGATTAGCAACAATTGATCCTTTATCTTCAGTTGCTTCACAAGCAAGAACATTGCTACTGTTCAAGGCACCATTGCAGAAAATTTATTCAGAAGCACATGTCCGGTTTTTGGTGTTACTTTTAGTTGTAAAAAATCATGTCAATACAAGGACTTAATGTAAGTTTTTCGTATCTAAATATATGTTTGTTGATTGATTGGTATTATATTATTATGGCCAATTTCTTTTGGATTATATTTTAAATAGATTTTATTTTCAAAAATATCCGTTTTACTACATTTTCAAATCTTTGTCAAAATATTGACAAAACACGAACTGTCACCTTCTCTTTTGAAAATAAGCCTATTATTCTTAAATTGGTATTTTTTTTTGGGTCATTCTCACTCTCAACCCTAAATCTATTTGAAAACTCAGAGATTCATGTCTTCTTCTCTTTCAAAAATTTCTCATTATTCCTTGCAAAATATCTCTTTCGCCTATGGCTCCATAATCCATCTCCCAAGTAGAGAAACACCATCAGTGGAAGCGAGTAATAGCAACAGGAAATCCTCTGCCTCTGGTGATGAAGAAGCCAAGTCTCCACATGATATGACTCCGCGTTGAAATTTACTGCCTCTCAATCACTCACAAGACAGAGGCATTGCTCAGACCAATCTACGGGTTTGTCTTGTTCTATAAATTGACAAAAAGGCCGCTATGGCATTAGACTATTAAGCCCTTGTATATGATGCCCTAAAAGAGAAGGGATCTGGAGATGATTTTAGCCACTCACAATCGCTCCGACCATTCATAAGTTTCCTCTGAAGAAGATTTTGTTCCTGCACTCAAATTCTTACCTATAAGAACTGTACTCCTCCTGCTTTCAAGTGTTTAAGAAGATGTTTCAAGAAATGGGAAAGAAAGATGAGAAAATCTAGAGTATCCAAACATGCAAAAAAAGCCTCAAAAGCAATTGTCATTGAGAATCGATAAGAGGAAGATAGTGATGCAAAGATTAAATGAAAACGCAGTGAAGCATGATGACGATGTTGTTTCACCACGGGAACTTTCAAAAGGAGAATGTCCTTTCCACAAGAGGACACAAAAATCAAGAGCCAATCTGCTTTGTTTAAAAAGGCATCGCCTGATTGTTTTGAGGCTTCACAAGGAAATGTGGTTTGCTTACTGCCTCTTATAGAGTTTTGAGGGACCTCTGGAATCAAATGTTCGCGCACCATCCGTTTGTACAAGCTCCTTGAAGAAATAACAGTTAAGTGGATTTCTCTATATGTCAAGACTATCGATTATCTTGACTTGGTTGTCTATTTACCACACACTCTATTTTGCTCGGTCTTGATTAATAATTGTCCTATTACTAGCTTCAGAGTATACTTGTTATACTATGCATATAACTGAACATAGCTAAGATCAGGAAGTGAAGGCGAGGAGTTTAAAGACATTATACCACATCACTCAACTAGAATCAAATACAATTATCTCCTTAGTGGGAAAGAAAAACTAAACTCTTTTTCTACCCCACTTAGGACATCAAGAGCCTCATGGAACTCTAACAATACCTTTCACCTTTAAAGTACAATGCCCATGCACAAAACTTTCG